>JAAGAY010002604.1:0-62885 GCA_011801015.1 Ardeotis arabs | reverse complement strand
CCCCCCCCCCATCCCCTCAGGGCCCCCGGGAGCCGCCGGCTCCTCCTCCACCCCCTCACGGCCGCGGGCGCCACTCGAGGCCCCTCCACCCCCGCGGAAACCGGGAGGAGCCGCGCCCAGCCCCTCACGGTCCGGCCCGGCCCGCGCCTGCGCAGTGTGGCGGCGCGGCGGCCGCGGCGCGCCTGCGCGGTGCCCGGCGGGGCTATATAGGCAGCGGCGGCGCCGGTGGGTGCCGGTACGGGAGCGCTTCCCGGGGGTGGTTAACGGCGGCTTTTGACGTCACGTCCGGTCTCCTGTCAGCGACAAGGATGGAGGCGGTGGTGCGGCGCTGCCCGTTCCTGGCCCGCGTCTCGCAGGCCTTCCTGCAGAAGGCCGGGCCCTCGCTGCTCTTCTATGCCCAGCACTGCCCGCGGATGATGGAGGCGGCTCCCCCGGCCGCCGCCCGCGCCCTGGCCACCTCCGCCGCCCGCGGGCAGCAGGCGGAGGAGGAGACCCCCGCCGCCCGCCGGGGTGAGTACGGGAAGGGGAAGGGGGAGCGGCGGCCTCGGGCTGCGCCTCGAGGACCGGGCCTGTCCCGAGGATGGGCAGCGGGTCACCGGGCTGCAGCGGGTCACCGGGCTGGGGCACTGTTCCCTAGGGACAGCCCTGGTCGCCCTTGAGGGAAAAATAAAAATATATACACAGACATCGTATGCCGTAGAAGGAAACTTCTGGAATGGGCAGCTTCTGGCTCTTTAATCCTTTAAATGTCTGTGGTAATTAAGCATGGGCACAGATCAGAAAACTGGGCTGTTGGGATGTCCCGTGGTGAGCTCTGGTTGGGATCCGTGATCCTGGATCGCAGAGCTGGGATTTCTCACGCTCGAGCGGCTCCTCACCCCACCCGGTCACATTCCTTGGGGGATTCTTACTCTGGCACTCAGGGGAAGAGGGCTGAGGCTTGCAGGAAAGGGAGGTCTGCTGCCTGAAAATAGCTGAACTCCACAAAAAAAAAAATCCCCCTCAAAAGGTACAGCGCTACATCTAGCATCTTAAATCAGATGCTACTCGTATGTTACAGGGATTTTGTGCTTGTGTAAATAAGATGTGGCTGCTCAGTTAAATAGTTCTGAATGGCCTGTGCCAAATTCATGGCAAAGGTAATGGAAAAAGAAGAGCTGAAGTTACTGTATTAAAATGCTGAAGCGCTTTCCTTTTTTTGCCCCCATTTCAGAGGCCAAAAATGCTACAGAGGTGAGCCAGCAGAATACAGATGGATCCCAGCCACCTGCTGGCCACCCACCTGCTGCTACTAGCCAGGGCTCTGCTACCAAATGCCCATTCCTGGCAGCTGAGATGAACCACAAGAACAGTAATGTTTTCTGCAAAGCCAGCCTAGAACTCCAAGAGGATGTGCAGGAAATGCAGGTGGACAGGAAAGGTATGTATTTGTGCACTGAAGTGTTGTTTCCTTACGAGAGCTTCTGGTGCCTGACTTTGCTCTAGAGTGTGCCAAGTCTAACGGTCACCACTTGAATTAAGTGGGTAGGATTATGGGAGACAGCAGGAAAATGCTGTTGGAGAATGTAGGTGCTAATGACATACCTGCAATACTGTGCAGTGTTTCCCCGGGGTGATTTCGGTGTGGGAATACCGTATGCTGTGTTTGATACCCTGGCTTTAAATGTGTGAATTGAGCTGTTACACTTGCTCCGAAGTGGATGATTAGGAGTGAAGAGAGCTGTATCACCATGCTACTATAGCCAGAGGTGGTATATCCAGAGACCAAAGAAACTGGGTTGAGGTACTAGGCAAGTACTAGCACAGATCCAAGCTGGAAAGCAAGCAAATGCTTTTTTTGTTTTGTTTATGGAATTAAAGGGTGTTGGCTGGCTCACAGCCCTGGTGCGGAAGAGCTGCCTTTCAAAGGAAGGAACTTTTCACCATTATCAGTAAAGCATTACCATCTGTCTCAGGAAGCTTATTTCACTTTTCTGTTTGTTTTCTGTGGCATAGTTTAAAAAAAAAAAAAATAAAAAATCTGTGCTAACTGAACAAAATACTAGTAACGAAAAGGAAGCAGCTAACTAGAACTCTGCCTTTGGTTAGGTGTGTACCAGCTCTTTCAAACAAATGCTGTAGCTGTATAGAGTGGTTTTCTGAGTCACGATGAAGCAAATGTGTTGTAAGGAAGTTACATGTTGTATTGTCATTGGTTAGCAATGCTTTCCTTTTGTCTTGTACAATGTAAAATTGTAAGCAAATAAATTAGTTGATCCTAACAGGGGCACGTGGATTTGGGCATGTGCTTCCTAAAGAATGAAGAGTTAATGTTACTTAGTTGAGTTCAACAAAGCAAACATTCTAACTTCATTATGTTTCAAACCGATTAAGCTCACTGGAATTTATTACAATGTCTGTAGGTACAGAATTTGCCAAAATACCAACTACTTCCACAGTGGGGAACATTGAGACTGAGGGAGAAGAGCAGAGTGGCTTGTTCAAGAAGTTTAAGGATATTGTGCTGAAGCAAAGACCAGAAAGTGTCTCTCATCTGCTTCAGGATAACTTGCCAAAATGTAAGGTTATCTCACAAAACCCTCACAGGCCTGGTCTCTTGTGATGAGTTTCTGTGTGCTTAAGTCTCTGTCTCATTTCAGCTGTATCCACATTCCAGTATGATCAGTTCTTTGAGAAAAAGATAGATGAAAAGAAGAAGGATCACACCTACCGAGTATTCAAAACGGTGAACCGAAAGGCGCAGGTCTTTCCCATGGCAGATGACTACACTGATTCCCTGATCACCAAGAAAGAGGTGTCCATCTGGTGCAGCAATGATTACCTGGGGATGAGTCGTCACCCCCGTGTGTGCGGAGCAGTGATGTGAGTAGTGCTGTATTCTTAAGAGGCAGTTTCCAGCTATAGTGCTCTGCAGAAGCTTTTGTGGGAAGGCTTCTGAAGAAGTGATTTCTGTACTGTGCTACTTAAGCTGCTTCTGATATTATTCTTAAGCTGACGCTCTTCTCTTGAGCTCTGGTAGGTAACTTAGTATTTAGCTCCAGGGCTGCAGCATACCTGTCAGTCACTGACCCTGCTCCTTGGATTTTCCTTAGAAGCCCCCAAATTTTACCAGATAAACTGGATGGTATATTGCAGCTGTATTTGGTAACTGATTTCTTAGCTTACTGGATCCCTGAGTTGCACAGGTTGCTCAAAGACCGTGAACCTAAGAGCTGCTTTTTGCAGCCAGTTCCTTTTTAGAACAATACCGATTATGTATAGAATGTTTTCAGCAATGATGCTTTACTCATCTGTGCATTGTGCAGTAATGCTGATGCCTCTCTTTGGGCTCTCTGTAGGGAAACGCTGAAACAACATGGTGCTGGAGCAGGAGGCACAAGAAATATTTCGGGAACAAGTAAATTTCATGTCGATTTGGAAAAAGAGCTAGCTGATCTTCATGGAAAAGATGCAGCACTGTTGTTCTCATCTTGCTTTGTAGCCAATGACTCCACTCTCTTCACTCTAGCTAAAATGCTGCCAGGTGAGATCTCAAACTGCACCCCCTATTTACCACAAAAAACACAACCCTACCCTAAGCAGTTGGGAGTGCATTTTACAAATGGCTACCCAAAGTGAGGATTCATTGTACTCCATCAGCAAAGTATGGTTGTCTCTTTTTCTAATACCATATTCAAATTATGTTCAACTCATGCAAATCGTAGTAGCAGCCTACTGAGGCTGAGAGCTAAGAGCTGAGAACTGCAGAAGGAATTAGACAACAAGCAGAGTCTTCTGCTCTTGCATTTAAATGCCACCTGAAATGAGGCAGCTGGAGTTTAGTGTCTGCACACCTGTGAGTGTGAACTCCTCTCTCTAACTTCAGAAGTTAAGAGAGTTAGATAAAAATATTAAGGACTTGGAAAAACCCTTCTGTGTTTCCTCAAGCTCAAGTATGTGTTAGTTTAAACACCTAAAATAACCTTTAAATATTATTGTTGCTCCATGGTCTGTAACCTGATCAAGAGCATTACTTCCTAGAACATGCTCCCCTTGCTGCCAGAACACTTCCCATACATAAAGCAATGCTGGGAATTTGGTAATGCTTTCTATACTTAAAGTGTAACTGGACTGTTTCCTCAGGCTGTGAGATCTACTCTGATTCTGGAAACCATGCCTCCATGATCCAGGGGATCCGGAACAGCAGGGTGCCAAAACACATATTTCGCCATAATGATGTCGACCATCTTCGAGAGCTATTGAAGAAGTCTGATCCGTCTACCCCTAAAATTGTTGCATTTGAAACTGTTCACTCAATGGATGGTAAGTTGACATCAAACCCTTTTCTCTCGTTTTCCAGTCCAGTTAGTGCTCAAATCATCTGTATTTTAGGTCTAAAATCATAGTGCTGTAAGGGTTTACATGAAAATAGTCTTCTGAAGTGCCTAGTGTTTGGGGGTACTTCTAGTATTTATCCAGGCTGAGTACAGGGAATCCTGAACTGACAGACACTGCTTTGGTTCCTAGGTGCAGTCTGTCCTCTGGAGGAGCTATGTGACGTGGCCCACGAGCACGGGGCAATCACTTTTGTGGATGAAGTGCATGCAGTGGGGCTCTATGGAGCTCAAGGTGGTGGTATAGGAGACCGGGATGGAATCATGCACAAGATGGACATCATCTCTGGAACGCTTGGTATGCACGGCCTGGCACTTTTACAGAAGCTAAGGCAGCAAAGCTGCTGAGCAGACAAACTAA
Organism: Ardeotis arabs; assembly: GCA_011801015.1. Classification (NCBI taxonomy): domain Eukaryota; kingdom Metazoa; phylum Chordata; class Aves; order Otidiformes; family Otididae; genus Ardeotis; species Ardeotis arabs. Next base: position 58,151 of record JAAGAY010002604.1, on the reverse strand, counting down.
GTGGGTTAACTCAAAATCAGTCTAGTCAAATGAACTTGCTAAGGGTTGGTGGGGCCTAGGGTTTTTCAAAAAGCCCAAGGGATTTAAGTACGCCCCACCATTTGAAAAGCTTGTGTTAAGCTACTTACACTGCCTGACAAATCAGTTAAGGTAGCATTGTTTTTCTCTTTAAATAAGCTAGCAAAAAGTCCTCCAGTGGTGTATTACACAACTCGAGAATAAATTCAGGTGAGAATGCTAGTAGGGTAGTACTCTATATTTAGTAGTACTCAGTTCTTTTATGTGAAACGCAGTGCTCCTAATCTAGAAACCTGAGATGGGGAGTTATGCAAAGAGATTTGGCAAGAACTGAAGCAGCTACTATTATCTGAGTAGAATGCAGGCTTAGGAGTAAGTTTACTGCTGCAAATTGCAAAGTTGTTTAAACAGCTTCCAAAACATAAATAAAATCTACTAGGGAAGTTCATGGCTTTGAAATTTACAATCTTGGGATACAGCCTAATAGAAACAGAAGCATTCACCAGACACCCCAGTGCTATCTGTGTCTCTGTTCTGGTACCTGAATGCTTGGAAAGCGGGGCTGGTATTGACTGCACAGTCACAGGAACTACGTAGTGCGCTCCTTAGGAGCGTAGGCTATTTCCAGCATCTCTGGAACAGATTATTTTAAATCTGCTGAGAGACTTAGTGTTGATCTCCTGAGGCTACTGTCGAAGTCTATGCCTGATGACTGGGTTTATGTGGTCTTCCCCAAAATCAAAACCTGAGTGTTTGAGAGAGTCTTGAACTGTCCTTGCTGTGTAATAACTAGATCCATGTTACCAGGACTGGCTTAAAAACAAAGCTGTAACATGTGCTGACTAAGTACAAGCTTAGCGGGGGACTAGAATTGTTACCTGCCATGATTGCATTAAGTATGTAGTCAAAATAGCTCATTCCTTCAAGTGAAAACAAAGGCTGTAATACTTCAAGCTATTCTAATGGGTGAAAGGAATAAGCTTGATTGCTTTTTTTTTTTTTTTTTTCTCCTCCTCAGGCAAAGCATTTGGTTGTGTAGGAGGGTACATCTCCAGTACAAGTTCTCTGATAGACACTGTTCGTTCATACGCTGCTGGCTTTATTTTCACAACGTCCCTGCCGCCCATGCTCTTAGCTGGTGCCCTAGAATCCGTCCGAACTCTGAAGAGTGCGGAGGGGCAGGTTCTGAGGCGCCAGCACCAACGCAATGTGAAGCTTCTGAGACAGATGCTGATGGATGCGGGGCTTCCTGTGGTGCACTGCCCCAGTCACATCATTCCAATAAGGGTGAGTACTTGGGATACTGTTGACACAGGACCATGGTGCCTGTTTTCCTGTCTATTATCACATTACACTTCCAAGTATTGATTACTAACTTCACAAAGTTCAAACCCATCCTAGTATTCAGCAGTGATGTGCTAGGAGTCTGGCTTAAGTTGACCTCAGCCTGCTATAAGGGTTGTAAAGCAGAGTGAAGCGTATGAAACCCACAATCTATACAGAAAGCAAGGAAACTGCTAACAAGCTAGAAAAGACACTTGAGGTATAGACAGCTACCTACCTAGGCTGCAATGGTGTGCTTGTGCCCAGAGGGCTCTACAGCACAAGCTTTTAACCCTTCCTTCTGATGTGTGTTCTATTTATAGTGGCACAAGGGAGACTGGTCCTATTTGATTCTTGTGACTAGCTGAGCTAGGCCAACAGTTCTTGCATGTTTTGGTTGATCTTGTAACCTAAAGTTTCTAACTTTAGGTTGCAGATGCTGCTAAAAATACAGAGATCTGTGATAAGCTGATGAGCGAGCACAGCATCTACGTCCAAGCAATCAACTACCCAACAGTTGCCCGTGGAGAAGAGCTGCTACGTATTGCTCCGACGCCTCACCACACCCCTCAGATGATGAGTTACTTTCTTGGTGAGTGGATTCTTGGATAAGTGCAATGAAAATAGTGGGCTGTCTATGCAGTCTTTGTACTAAAGATGAGACTAGGAAGGACTTAAGTTTTAAATATCACTAGCTGGACAGTGTCTCTCTACTGCTGCAGCATACAAGCACATACTTCTGCACTTAACCTGCTTTGAGCATGACAGGTAAAGGCCAGTGCACTGCAACCTCAAACTGAGCGTGCAAGGCCAGTGCAAACCTACACCCAGCCAGTTCTGTCACAGCTGCCTCTGCTGGGGCTCTGCTCATGCATGGTCCAAACCAATCTTCATTTGTTATGTGGGGTTCAAAGAAATCTGTCCTCAGCTGAGCTGTTGACCTGTCTTAAACATGGATCTGTCCAGGGAAAGTAGCTATTTCTCAATCCTGCCAGAAGAGGTGGTATGAGGATAGCTGAAACTTAGTTTCAGCCCAGTCACCTCCATCAAGATGTAAATCATGTCACAGTGGATTCCCATTATCCATCCTCATTTGCTAGGAGAACAAGTATGCTGACACTTCCTAGTTCTCTAAAGCAATCTACAGTCTTAAGCCTTGATCTTGATTAACTTTTCAATTCTTAACAGAAAAACTGCTGGCTACATGGAAGGATGTCGGTCTGGACCTGAAACCACATTCATCAGCTGAATGCAACTTCTGTAGAAGACCCCTGCATTTTGAAGCGATGAGTGAACGGGAAAGATCCTACTTCAGTGGCATGAGCAAGCTAGTATCTGTCAGTGCATGAAAGTAGTGGTGCTAGTTGTGTTCCTGTCTAGTTCTAGTACCCAGTCAGTAGCATTTTTAAATTGCCTAATAAGCATTTTAATCATAGCTGAAGCATTAAGCTCTGAAAATAAATTTCTAGAGCCATTATGCCTGGTTGTGCTTTTGTTTGCCTCTCTACACTTTCCATAAGTGGAACTGAAGTGCATCTGATGGAATAAAAACAGTGGCCTACAGCTTACTGCCCTTCAGCCAAACTACTCCCTTTGCAGTGACTGTATGCCAGAAGAACTTCAGTAGTGTTTCCTGGTGTGCTACAAGGGATGGGTTTATTTATTATGGAAAGACTAATTGGTATTTATAGCTCCTTGTGAACTTCTACCTGAAAGCTTTTGAAAACATGCAAGTGTAGTACTACATGCACACTAAAACTCAAGCAAGAGTATGCTACTTAAGAAATGCTGTATAAGCAGCTTCCACCCATTTCTTGGGAGGGAAGCATTTAGAAGGGGTTCTGCTAGGTGCTGTCTCCCTCTACTGCCCTATCCTTCCTTTGTAGTTTTGTGCACAAGTGTTGCCCCTCTGGTGTTCAGCATGGTGCTCTCTATTAAGAGGAAAAGAGTGCCACTGGGATTTAACAGGTGGTGTTTTGTGACTGCTTGACAGAAAACCAAGGTGGTAGGGTGGTGTAGTGACTGGGAGAGGAGGGCACACTGACTGCTACAGGTGGTAGATGCAAGTTGCCTCTGGCTGCCTGTGTCTCTCCAAGTCTGCATGGTGTGCACTCAGAGCTGGACTTCAGTGTGAAAACTGCTTATCAGTAAGCAATCGAGTAATTCAGGTCTTTGACAGAAGTAATTGTAAGAGAGTATCAGCACCGCTTTTGCAACGCCTCTGAAAACTTAGGCCTGCTGCCTAATTGCTGTGGTATTTAAATGCTTTCATGAATAGCAAGATGCCATTGCATCTCTGAACAGGGGGAAGTAATTTTGTGGTTGTGTACATGTACTCAGAGGTCAATATTGGCATGAACTCTAGAGCAAAGCAGTGAACTGCTTCCTTCATGTACAGGCATGCCCACTAACTGCCGCAGTCCAGCTTTCGCAAGTCACTGAGCAGCTTCTCCGGCCAGGTACTCTTGTTTTCCGGATGTAACAAGCCAATCTCCTGGCACTGCCTGTTGCTGTCACACTCGCAGGAATGCTCTGAGGCTCTACTATAGGGATCTGTTATAATACCACAAGTAGCCACGTGTTGGGGAGATAGAAGCCCGAGTTAAAGCAAAATCATCAGCTCTATAGATCAATTGGGATTGCTGGGCATTTAAGCATGTCCTGACGCACACTGCCCTTCCCAGAAGAATGCCTAGCAAAATATTTGACTTCCCAAGCTGTCAAGCTGCTTTTAAAAAGCCACTTGCCAGCCAGTCAAGCAGTTGCTGCCTCTGTCACATGCAGGTGTTCTGTAGGAGGGAGGAAACTACCTGCCACCAGGCCATAGGATTAACACAGCAATGTAGCTCTGTTGCTAAACAAAGCAGCTTGTAAACTGGCGTGCTCAGACCCACCACCAGATTATTGTATCTGCAAGTAGTTGCATTGCTCTTCAAGTGGATTAGCTTTCACTTGCTCTGACGTTATCCTGGTCTTACTGAGGCGAGTTCCAGTGCTACTCAAGGAAAAAATACAATGCTACGCCCCGGCTTCCTTGCCTTGCAATGAGCAGTTTGTGGTCTAAGACAGAATTAATATGCATCTCCATTACAGAGCTTGTCTTATTATGTATTAGGTTATATTACTACACTAACTTGAGCCATCAAGCAAAAAGCCACAGATCCTACAGCAACCTCTCCTAGAGCAGTGTCCCAAACACCGTAATGTACCCTCAGTGCCATTCTGCACCGCTGGTGTAAGCAATCCATGGGGGCGGGGGGAAAAGACACATGATGTGTTGACTAATCTACAGCCATAATCTGACAGTACAAGGTTACTTGCATTTCTAGTCTCATCCCTGAAAGCATTCAGTAGTGGCCCAGTGCATTTTGCACACCAGTTAGTAAGCCCTTTTTTTCCTTCTAGATTTTATAGCAGCTACTCTACGCTTCGTACTGCAGAGGAGAAGAAATAAGACACAGAAAGGGTAGCATCAATCAGAAAAGTCAAGTGTTATTCCAAATGAGTCACAGGAGAGAACCAATTTCCAATCCAAAGCTAGAGGAATGACAGGAGCACAGCTAACCTCGGCATGTGGCAGCCGGTGCCTCCGCACCTGTTCACACCACGTGTGACTGGTTACCTTAAGCTCGGGTGCTGGCAAGCCAGGGTGTGAAGGCTGAACCGCTGCACAGTGAGAGGCTGGCAGAAATCCTTCGCTTAACTGCAAGAGAAAGACAAATCCAATGACATGTAGAAAGGATACGTTTCCCCCAATGAAAAGGGCAAAGAATGAGAAAACAAACACACATTGTTTCCCAGCAAGCCAAACTTGAATGGTGGGTTGCATAACTAGGGATGGTTATGTAAGCTTTAGTTTGGTTTCTGGAAAAATAATAGAGGAAGTAATTGGTAAAAGATGTTTAAAGTCTGAGACAAATGGTCCATGGCAGTAGCAGAGTAAGCAAGCAAGAACGCAGCCGTAAAGCCACTGCTAATGTTTGTTTGGGACAAAAATAATTCATCTAGCTGAACGTTGCATGGCCCTAAACTCATACCCACCTCCATTTCTCAACCAGTTTACACAACAGAGAAACCCCAGGCAGTACAGGGGCCGTGAAAACATCCCAAATGCAAACTGGAGCACGTGTTCCACCTCGCTGGGAGGGGGCATCAGGAGGGTGCTCTTCCTACCAGGGCCAGGACTAGGTGCTGGGCTAAGCAGGCCATGGTGCCTTCCACCCACTTGCTCCCTCCTCTGCCCCTGCCCGCTGCGCAGTCCCACCGGGCAGAGACTGTTAATTAGCAGAGCTGCTAATGTTCGTGAAGCTTTTGGGGGCCTCTGTTTTCCACCAAGCCCCTTGCTGCGTGCTGTGGGTGGCTGAATACAACCCACGGGTTCAGCCCAGAAGGAGGAAACCAGCATCACAAGCTCATGACCTTCACTTCTTTAGGGAACCGGACTGAAAATAGCTCGTCAGGCCAGGGTCAGCTTCTCCCACCGGCAAGACTTTGCCACAGGAGCAGGAGGACGCTGTCACGGCTGCCGGGCTGTGCAAGGTGTTCATTCACCTCACCCAGCCTCAGCTGCCCTTTGCTGAAACACCCTCCTGGGGAAAAAAAATGCCCTGAAAACCATTCCCAATGCTTGCTCTCACTGCTGCAGCTTTCACCCAGTAAGTCCACGCTGTCTCCTAGCCAGCAACAGTAATAATAATAATAGGAGCAGTATTAAGACCACCAGATCCACAGCTATTGTATCCCTGGTGCCTTGCACCTATTTATTTTGGGGCACATCTCTCGCACTGTGGCCCCTCAGCCCCTGCTCGGTCTCCCAGCACTCGTGCTTGACAGGGTTTCTCTCCTGGCACAGGGAGGGCCACACAGCTTGTCTCTGCCCCACGTGCCAGGGCTCCAAAATCCCCACGAGCTCCTCGATACCCGCAGCTCAGGGAAGGGGCTCCTGCCTGATGATGGGTGGTTTACAGCCCACATTGGTGGCTCACCACATGCGTTTCCCTCAGGGTGCATTCAGCCCCCGAAAGACCTTTCCTCTCCTGCTCCCAAAAAGCAAACCTATGCTTTACTCCTCTTAAAAACCCAGGCTGAATTCCTCGCAGGACCACCGCCTCCCACGCGCTCCAGATGGGCGCACACAGTAGGTCTGGCTCTGCAAACTCCAGCAGCATGGCCAAATAACTACATCACTGGTCTGAACCTCCTGCTTTTCTTGTGTTCAGATGGACCACCTAGCTACACATCAGTCTGGGGTTACGCCTTGAGCGGACACTTGCTTTTAGATAATATTTATAACTTTAGCAAAGCCTTCAATCATCAGGGATGACTGCTAACGTCCCTAGCTGGAGGGACAGATGGCAACGGGACAGACAGGGTGCTTTAGGCAGGAGCAGGCTGTTAATGCAGGGAAATATTCACAGCATCAGAGATATGAAGCCCTGCCCTCCCCTCAGATCCATCCCACGGTGCAGAAGGAAGCAGCCAAGCCCCACTGCCGGGGTTTCCCTGAGCCCCAGCGGAGCCTGGTCCGCTGCTGATGCTCCCCAGGGAGGTGCCAGGCTCTATGGGGTGGGGAGAAGCTGCCCTTCCCAACTCCAGCAGAGGAGTTCCCCCAGTTCTCCACCCCAGTGAGGAGTTGTGAAGGGATGCTGCTGCCACAGACCTCCCACCCCACTGCATAGGGATCCCACCAGCCCCAGCACAGGAGCTCTCCCTTGGCTGCCTGGTTTGGCCACCTCAGCAGACAGAAAAGCCCAGTTCTTGGCAATCATGGGGGGGTGGGGAACAGAGAGGGCAACAGCCACGCTTGCTGCTCCCCAGGAAAGGGCAGCAGGGAGCAAAGGGACCACACATGGGTCCCCTGCCCCACTGCCAGCAGCTGGGATGGGGGAATGCAAGTGGGGACTCACTGCAAACTGCCGCAGTTTGAGCAGGTAAATCACTCTCACCCGAGCAGACAGCTCTGGGCGACACTGGCCGGGCTGGAGCTGGTGCCAGCACAAGAACTGAACCCTCAAACAAGGGCAGCACCTGGCCCAGGGCCACTAGCCCAGCACCAGCACGGCTGGGCTCCCAATTATTTAGGATGTTCTGTGCCCCAGCCACCCTCCAGCTTGATCCCAAACCCTCATCACCCCCAGGCTACGTCAGACTCCCTTCCCTCCACCCACATCCCTAGGCTCTCACAGTCCTGGAGTGCTGATCCTGGATACACTTACCTCCTTGGGCAAAGATCCCTTCACAGCTCCTGCACCCTCCTCCCTGCTGGCTGCCGTCTCCCAGGCCAGGCTTTGGGCAGGGCACAGAGCTCCTGAGAAGGTGAGAACCCATCTCCCTTTCCCACAGGCACCTGTGATTTCACAGCCCAGATGTGCGTGGCTTTTTCAATTCACAGGTTCATCTCACAACCAGGTGTGACTCCTTTGTAGCTCCTCTGCTTTGGTTCTTGGAAGAGCAGAAGCCAAAGGAGTTTCTCCTCTGAGATTTTGCTCTTTGCGCTTTTCCACCTGCGAATCCCATAGGGAAAAGCATCCTGGTCCCATCCTTTCCCCCGTGGCTCATTTGCCATGGACACTGTGAGCCGAGCGCTTGGGCTGGCTGGGGATGCTCTCCCCATCCATCTGCAGCTGCCTCCTCTTTTGGAAGCTGGCTGCACCCTGCCGTCCCTCCCCAGCTGGGCAAACGCCGTGATGGGGTGGCCTTGTTTCCTGGCACGCGTGCCCTGAGGTGGCACCAGCGGCTGCCAACCACACATGGGTTTCCCAAGCATTGCTTCGAACCCTGGGGCTTTGGGTACACAGCAGGAGAGACTTTTTTCGCTCAAAGCTTGAAAAGAGAGGGGTTGATACTTGTGTGACCTCCCACGTATACGCTGGGTGTAGGGGTGCAGGGTCGGGAGGCAGCAGCCGGGTTCGTGAGTGCTCTAATTCCCGTGGGAATTGCTTGGTGTGGAGCTGGCATTGGCATTGTAACCCACTTTCCAAAGGGAACCCGGCACACGCTGTCGTCGGTGCTCTGCCTGCGAGCTATTCGGCTCCTCTCCTCCTCCTGCCCCACTCCAGCACCCTCCCGTCCCACTCTGTAGATTCTGTTCTACTAATTTTCATCCAAAATTGGCTGAGGGTGAGCTGTGAATTGACCTAAATGCTGACAAGCTTCAGGGAAAAACTCTTTAGCAGGGCCTGTTGTGATAGGACAAGGGGTAACAGTTTTAATCTAAAAGAGGGTAGATTGAGACTGGACATAAGGAAAAAAATTTTTACGCTGAGGGTGGTGAAGCACTGGCACAGGTTGCCCAGAGAGGTGGTAGATCCTCCATCCCTGGAAACATTCCAGGCCAGGTTGGATGGGGCTCTGAGCAACCTGATCTGGTTGGAGATGTCCCTGCTCCTTGCAGGAGGGTTGGACTGGATGGGCTTTAAAGGCTTTAAAGCACTTTAGGACTGGATGGGCTTTAAAGGTCCCTTCCAATCCAAACCATTCTGTGATTCTAAGCTTCACAAAAGCAAAGAGCCAGACAGTGTGTGCCTGCCAGGCTCTGCTGTGGGAGAGGCAGCAGTCTGTGCCCAACCCTTATATTAGACCCTAGAGACCCTGTTGGCCACCATGACTGGGAGAGCTGGTGGCCCCTCTGGGTTGGCAGCTGGGACAAGAAAGATGTTGTGCAGCATGGGACAGGTGGGCAGGAGGACTGTGGGGCTCGGGCCCCCCACGGGCTGTGCATGGCCAGGCTGCCCTCGGTGTGGTGCTGCCTGCCGGCTCCTGGCCCATCGGTGTCTGAGCCGGGGAGGACATGGGGTGGGGTGGGATGAGGGGGGAGAGGAGGGACAGGTTCAGGCGACGTGGAATAGGATGGATAAGACAGGATGGGATGGGATGGGATGGGATGGGATGGGATGGGACAGGGGAGGCAGGAGGGGATGGGATCAGATGGGACAGGATGGGATGGGTGCCCAGCTGGGGATCTGCAGTGAGGGGGGAAATTAGGAAATGAGGGACATCCCTCACTCCCTTTCAGTATTTAGACAACTTTAGAAATTACTGAGCCCAGAAGGGGAGCAGGATCCAAAGAAGGGTGAACAAGCTTGTCAAATGACTGGTGGTGTCAGCCCATGCTGTCACCACAGGAGCTGGCTTCTGGCAGCCTTGGTGACATTGGGATGGAGGATCACGGGGTGACCTGCCCGCAGAGATGTGTCTTCTCCTTCCCCAGCTGCGCAGCCACCACCTCTGTCCCTGCCAAGGAGGGACTTGGCTGTCCCCCTGCCGCGGGGGGGTCCCAGCCCCCTCCCAAGCACCACGGGGAGTGGCTAGGGTCTCCCCACTGCAGCCGAGCCCCTTTGCTCACCCTGGGGGACTCCCACTAGCCCAGCAGCAGCTTTAATCCTGTTTACGGTGCAAATCTCTTTCACCAGGTTTTTTTCCTCCCCATCCTAGTTTTTAATGCCCACCCAGCCCGTTTTTCCAGTGTTTTCAGAGTATTTGAAGGATTATCAGTAATTATATGCAGAGGGACCTCTCCTGCACCAAGACTGCTCCATGCATGGCAGCATCTTCCCTCCTCCTCCTCTGAGCCAAAGGGAAACTCGGTTGGGGCTGGTGCTTTTTTTTTTGTATTAACCCTTTTTTTTTTTTTCCCTGGGAATAGTGGTGTTTTACAGGCAGCTTCCCAAATCCTCCATCTCGTCTCAGGCACAGCAAGTAAAGCCAAGACACGGTACAGCTCAAACCTGGCCGCAGCCAGCTCTGGGTCTGGATATGGCTGGAGGGGTCCAGCGTTCAACACCTGCCGGGCACTAAAGGGCTGGCCCAGAGCTCTGGATGAAGGGGTAACGTACTTAGGTGTGGTGAGGGCTGGATGGGGCCGCAGCCGGCAGGCTGCGATGGCTCCTGGCTCCCAGCTAGCGATATCCAAGCACTTCGCTTCGCAGCTCCAGCGCCTGCTAAATGCCCAAACCTGGGGAACCCAGGGGACCTCTGAGGAGCATCAGACTGTTTTAAAAATACTTTATTCTTTAGAAAATACAGCGTTCAGTACAGTGTGCTCTGCTCCCCCCAGCTTCAACCCCCTCATCGCTGGCTCCTGCTCTGTTGAGACCAAGGCCACCTCGGCCCGCTCCTGGGGGCAGCGGGAAGGCAGAGGGCAGGTTTCACCAACCGTGTTTCCGTCTTCCCCAGGGAGGCAGGCAGCTCTCGAGCCCTTGCTGGTACCCAGCAGCAAGGCGCTCGCCCTGCCAAAGGCCGCAGTGGAGCCCAGTTCGCAGGGCCAAGCGCACCCCTTGGGGCTGGTGCTGGCCCTTGGCAGCTGGGGACGTCCCCGGGGTGGGGGACACAGGGGCTGCCATGCTTCCCCATGCAAGGATTTGGGGTAGCCCACATGATTTTTTTGAAGACATGGGGCTGCCCCAGACCAGAGAGCCAGCAGCAAACCAGGGGGGTGACAGTAGGGGCTAGGGCACAGGGAGGGGGGTACCAGACCCAGGGACCCCCCCACAGCTCCCATCCTAAACAGGGTTGGGGCCAAGTCAGGGCTGTAACAGCTCCCTCCAAGGGGAAAAGCCTGACTGGGGAGGTCAAAAAGGGGATGCAAACATCACCCAAAGGCAGAGGGACCTTTTTCCGGGGCCAGGCTGAGCTTAGGGCTCAGGGGGGACCTTCCTCCTCCTCAGGGACAAATTCCTGCCAGCAAAGCCCACCCCGCGGGGAGGGGTCCTGCCCGCACCCTGAGGGGGTGCAGGATCGCTCTGGGACTGGGGCAGAGGGGCTGCGCACACCGAGAGTGGGATGGGGGAGCAAAATCCGGGGCCTGAGGGAGCAGGGAAAGAAGCATTTTCTCTTTTCAAACAGGAATCCCCAACACCATCCCCTTCCCTTTGCATAGAGCAGCCTGCAGGCGAGCATGCCTTCAGTCACGCAGGGGACACCACGAGCAGCGTGGTCACGGCTGTGACCCCGGGGAGACAGGAGCAAGGCTGGGGGACACGGCCCTGCTGCCCCCATCCGCCTCTGGCAGCCCCAGGGCTTGCACAGGGACATGGGGAAAAGAAACACCAATGACCCCGAACCCTTCCCTCACTCTTCCCCAGGTACAACAAGCCATCCTGATGGTTAAAAAAAGGAATGAAATAGGAAAAAGAAGGGTGGGGAGAGGAAGGAAAAGAAAAAAAAAAAAAAAAAAAAAAAAAAAAAAAAAAAAAAAAAAAAAAAAGGGCTGAGATGGAGGGAAAGATCCCCAGGTCAGCAGAGAGGAAGCCGGGAAGCGCCGCGGGGATGCTGTCCGTTCACTGCCCAGTCCTGCAGGATCTAACTGTCCTCGCCGTTCTCGCCCGGCCCCTTGATCAGCCGCTTCTGTCCCCGCTTCCCCACCGGCCCCTTGGGCTTGGCGAAGGCCTGCTTGAAGGCATGCTGCTTGGGGTGCACCTCCTCGTAGAGAAACTCCGCTGTCAGCTCGGCTCCATCATCGATCTCGATCTGCGCCAGGAGCGGCGAGGTGGGTCAGCGGGGTCTCCACACCCACCTTTGGGGCCCCCGACCCCCCCAAGCCCACCAGCAGGGCTGGACTACGGCTGTGCCGTTCCCTTGCGGGGTCCCTGCTCCGTCACCGCCAGGCGGGCTCATGCTTACCTTCTTGGCTATCTCCAGGCAAAATTCCTGCTCCACGGTGTCCAGCAACCGGCTCTTGCAGCTGGAGTAGAGCATGCGCTCCTTGATGCTGCATTTGTACCCGGGCATGGAGTAGATAAAGACTGCAAGGAGAGAGCGGGGCTCGGGGTGCTGGCCAGGCTCGTAGCCAGGGAGCACCGGGCAGGCGCATCCCACCCCAGATACGGCTTTTCCAGCCCCGAGTCCACTCAGCAACAGAAGGCGAGCCATCCCATCCATCACCCCTCCCCAAATCTACCCTGGCTCTGGCACGCCTGCGACACAACGGCTGCACAACTTCTCCACGGCAGCATCCGGAGAGCCCTGCACCCCGCACAGCAGCCTCTTTCGGCACCAAAGGACTTGCCAGTGCCCACCGTGGGAGGACAGCAAGCGGGAATGGACTCGAGGTCCCCTGCTGCACCATTCCCACTTGCTCCCCGCGCGAGCGATGGTCCAGGGAGAGTGAGGACCAGCACAGGCTGGAGCCAGCTGCCCCCAATGCCGAGGCACTCACCGACAGACTCCAGGTAGTCTCCCTCGTGTGAGTGCTTGTACAGGAAGAAATGGTAGCGAGCCGAGTCCTGGGGGATCCTCTTGGGCAGGTCAGAGATCTCTGTGGGGCTCGTGTGCACCAGGTCGATGGTCTCCCGCTCCAGATCCAGCTTCTGATGGACAGAAGGGACGGGGGAGCCGACGGGAGTGAGGGGTGGCAGCAAGAAGCCGAGGAGTGGGGTGCGGGGGAGCTGCGGTAGGACCTACCAGCTGGATGTAGTTAATTTTCTTCTGCTTGAGCGCCTGGATGGCTTGCTGAGCATCCAGCTGCAGAGGGAAGGCCAGGCCCTGCAGGGTCTGGTGCTTGCTCTCCACACTGATCTCTGTCTTCACCTGGGGATGGAGACCAACCCCAGCATCAGGGCAGAGATGGGCAAAGGGTGGGGAATGGAGAGAGAGGAAAACCAGCCGGAGCCATGGCAAAAGGCTGCTCATCCAAGGAGCTGCCCAACAGCCAGCTCATGGGGACCAAGGCATTAAACCACCGAGAAGCCAGCCAGGCTCAGGGCAGCGACGCTTGTCACCGTACCACTGTGCCAGGAGATCGCCTGGCCCCAGCCATACATCCCTTCACCCCCCCCGCTTCACTCCCAGCAAAGACCATCTCAAAACCAGTGTTTCCCAGTGTGTCCCTGCCAGGGATGCAGTGACCAACGCCGGTGCGTGTCTGCCTCCCATCATCTCCCACCGCAACCTGCGGGCGACGGGGGGAGCACAGTGTTCAGCTGCACGGGTCCCGCTGGTGAGGAGGGCAAGCCCCACCTCGGGGCGTTTAATCGCAGCAGATGGGCAGCTCCTCTGACACCAGAGCTCAGAAATGAGAGATCCACAGCTTGGAAAGATTCCGGTTGCCATTTTCCCCACAACCCCTGCAAGGCAGAGGCTGCTGCCCGTGCCCTGAGCAAAAACTCCTGTTCCAGGGGACTGAACCCCACTTCAAAGAGGGGGGACAAAGAGACTGCGGAGGCATCGCATCATCCCAGCTGCCTCCATCCAGCCACAACCTGGGGGTCCCTGAGGGGGACCAGAGGGTGCCGCGAGCCGGCAGCGGGGAAGGGGGCAGGACGCGGCAGGCGCGGCATACCTCCTCGGGGCCGGGGTACTCTACCAGCGATGGGCAGCAGCAACAGCCCCCCACCATCTGCCACAGAATACAGGGAGATGGCGTCACCCCGACGGCGGAGGAGCCCATCCCACCTCCAGACCCCCACACAAGGCAGACAGTCCAGCAACACCAACCCAGGTGCTCTGCAGTAAGCCTGGGTCCCTTTCCTTTGGGATCAGACTGGGGGATTTTGGATAAAGACAGTCCAGCCTTTTTTTTTTTTCCCCCTCCCCCGATAGAGAAAAGGAAGAAAAATCAAGGCATGCCAAGAGAAATGCAGGAATTTTAGCTCACATCTCAAGAACAGCTCAGCAGCACTGAGGTGCATCTCATTACAGGCTGCCCTTCGTTACAGCAGCCCCGCGCGGCATCCACACCCCAGGGAGGTGATGGACCCGGGGCGCTCGGAGCAGAGCATGCAGAAGAAACACCACTTGGAGAAGGGAAAACCAGGCATCAAGCGGGCAGAGCAGCCTACCATCTCGGTGCTCGAGTCCTGGGAACGGGAATCCTGCCAGCGTGGGGAGAGGAGACACACCGTCAACGGCACCCCATGTGGGGACGGAGCGGGGGGGTCTCGTGTGAAACGAGAAGGGGAGGGGGACACACAGACATGCTGGGAGGATGGAGGCATACCATCTCTCTGCTGGAGGCCAGGGAAGGCAGGTCCTGGCAGCGCAGGCGGGGAGAGCGGCAAAAAATGACACAGGAGACATCAGCGCTGGGGAGGAGCGGGAGGGAGAGCCCCGGCCCCAGCAGCCCCGCATGCAGCGTCTCTGCTGACAGCCCCACACAGAGCCCGTCCCTGCCCCATCTCCTGCCGGCTCCCCAGCCACAGTGCCTCCAACCTGGTGTCTGGAGGAGTTCGAGCACTTGCAGCAATAGACTTTGGGCTGTCCTCCACCAAACAGCACATACTAAAAGTCTGGGGGGCAAAAAACACCAAAGTCTCTATCCATGCCGGCATCCTGGAGGATGAACAGGGTGTGAATGTGCAGCTCTTGGGAAATAATTACTCTAGGGTGGGCAAGAGGTCCAGCTGAGCTCCAGGTTCTGCTGTCCCACCACTCCCCAGAGTCCCGTGGCACCAGCAAGGGCCCAAGGACAAGCGCGCAGGGGTTCAGAGGATGCACAACAGCTCGCCTGGTTCTGCCCTGTGGACAGGCGCAGTTCTGGCAAAGCCTCTGCTCTACCCACCCACCAATACCGTGGGGCAGCTACGAATGACACCCCCTCAACGCCGCAATTGCACGGCCACCTTTAATTCCTCTTCATTCTTCTGCCTCATCCCTCAGCCCCGAAGCTGCCCTCCTCTCCCCCACAGCCCCACCGACGCGATACGCCTGGCCCCCCTCCCTGTTTCTGAGCCCGCGATGCTTCTAGGAAGACGTCCCACTCGTGGGTGTTAAGGCAGCTCAATGCCAAATCCAACACCATTTCTTAGCCCACGGTCTGCTGACAACTTCCAGCTCAGTAAAGCTGGCACCGCATTTTCCAGCTATTTAAAATACACATATATAACAAAGAGAACAGCAAATTTCTGCGAGCTCCCACCCACTCATCAAGGAGGAGGGTAGCTCACGACATCGTGTCTGTCCATGCAATCCTCAAAGTACAGGGGAAGCATGGCTCATTGTGCCTAAAACCCGCTTTACCAAAGGCTGGGCAGCCTCCCGGGGGACGTGCAAACCCCAGTCCTTCCCATCTCGGTGTAAAGGGCCGATGTGCTGGCCCCAAAGCCACTGCCATGCAGCCATCGCCTCCTTCCTCCTGCGTTGCTGCTGCCTTTCCCCTCTCATGCCTTTTCCACACTCATATGGTGGCTGAGGGGGATCCCAGGAAGCTTCTGCCGGCTCAGGAACGCGGCCACCTTTTGGGGTGAAGACCGCAAACTCGGTCGGCGTCTCGGAGGCTCGTGCATCGACGGCACTGGAGGAGAGGAGAGCTGCACCTCCAGGCAGGGGGCACAGCAAAGCACTTGCGAGCGGGTGGCTTTTAACAAAACCGGGTCCCTCGTGTCACTTCCAGAATCCTAACGGATTGGTGGAACCCCGGAGGACACGCAGGGTCCCAAACTGCTAGCGAGGGCAGGGGCGGAGATGCAGAAGTGCTGAGGTTCGGGATTGCCCAGGGGCTGCTTCCCAGGTCGCTGCCAGCCCTGTCTGCTCGCTCCCACGCACTGGGTCTGCTCCCCCGAGCGAAACCACAACGCACAGGCTGGTGTGAGGATCCCGCAGCCTGTGCGCAATGTGCACACATGTGTGAGGACCCTGTAAGCCTGCAGGCAACGCGCAGCGTGGCTCCAGAAACTCGCTCCAAGCTGCGTTCCCGGCAGAGTCGTGCGTTTCCCCACCCTGGGGAGGCGAGTGTGGCACAGAGGACCCGCGTTGTAACTCCCACCGCCTCCTGCTCCGTGCCCAGGGCCGAGTGAGCGCAGCCCCTGTACCTACACAGAGACCCTTCAGCACACCCAGCGCTTGGCCACTTTCCACTTTTAAATCCACAGGCAAAAATACACCCATTTTCCTCTCCTCCTAAATGCCAGTGACCACTCCGCATGGCCGGGCTGACACAGGGGACAGAATATCTTTAAAATAACCCCCAGCCAAACTAAACAGCAGCAGCACCTTTGCCCAGGAGCCACGTCTCACAAAGGCGAGGGTGGGAAGCAGAGCACAGCAGATCAACCAGAAAACAAGCACCACGAGCACCACTTACCTGGGCCACGTGACTCTGCAAGACACAGCCAAAAAAATCCCCCAAAACTACTTAATCCTGCAGCACTGGCCAGCCAAGGTGACGGCACAGATGCCCAAAGGTGCCAAACGAGCCGCAGAGCCACCATCAGCATCCATTCCCCTCTTATCCACGTGTAGGCACCACCTCAGACCCTCCAGCACAAATCCTGCCCATCCCCTCCAGGCTGGCAGCTGGGATACCCACGCTGAGATCCACGTGGGGGGGACCACCCCTTGGTAGCATCTCCCAGATGCCTCTCAATGCCACCACTCCCCTGCTTTGGCAGGTGGAAACCTCCTGCCTCGTCATTTGCCATTAATTAATGCCATTAGGCTGATTGGCCTCGCACGGCCCAGGTACATCCTCATCCACCCGTGAGCCCCACGAAGGTGGAAGAGAGTGGGATGCTTTCCTAGAAGAAGGTTTGCCATGGCATCCAAATGAAATCCTCCCATCCCAACAAAATCCTGCTTCCAGGTGGCATTCCCAGCGGCAAGCCAATCCCCGCCCCAGCCTCGGCGTTCTGCAGCACCACGGGGGCTGGCACGAGTGCCACGAGATGCTGGCAGATGATGGTGTTACAGCCTTGTCTGCCCCAACCCTACCCTGGGCCACTTCCACATCTTTTTCCAGCACATAAGCCCCCAAATTTAGGGTAAGATCTGTATTTCTCGGGACAGCATCCCTGATATTTATAGCCTCAGAGGAAGAGTATGGGAAAGGAGGCTGCTGCAGCCCAGAGATAAGTCTGAGTTCTTCCTGCCTCTCCTGTAAATTCAGACCAAGCTCTGGCTGTTGCCCTGGTACCTAAAGGTACTGCTGTGGGCTTTCAGCCTCAGACTGTCTTCTGACTGCCAGTTACAGCGAGTGAAATGGAGCTCTGAGCTCATGTTCTAGCAAGGAAAAAAAAAAAAAAAAAAGTCTAAATTCCTCTTTATGCCACCAAGGCGAGGGCAGGAACGGGTTAAAACATAGAGGTACAAGAGAGCTCAGTAAAAATGAGCCATCTCCTTCAGCTGGATGCTGGGACACTCGCTCCCACACACCCAGCAGCAAACACATCCCCACACCCCTGCGCACCCCGAGGCTCTCGGGCTCCTTCCTCCCAGCCGGCGGACACCCACCTCGTTGATGCGGATCTGCTGGAGCTCCTGCTCAGCGGCGGTCAGCGGGGCTGGGGCGGAGCAGGAGGACACATGCTTTTGGTAACCGCTCAGGGACACGTCCTCCTGCAGACAGGGATGAGGGAAGCATCAGGGGATGGCTACCGCCATGGGGCTGAAGGCACCCCCAGCCTTGAGGCTGCGTCTGAGCGACCCAACAGAGCCTTGGGGTCTCTCCTGGCTATGCCACTCCCGCTGCGAAGAGTCCGTGGAAGTGAAGGAGAAACCTCCAGCTAAGGCAGCCGGATAACCCTGGCGTGGCCAGAGTGACACTGCCACCACCTGGTGCTTCTCTTCCTGCTCAGAGTGAAGTTCTGGATGTCTTCTGAGCCTTCCTCCCACCTGTTCCATGGTCTCCAGACCAACCGCAGCAGTGTGGGCACGAAAAAGTGGCACCGGCCACCCCAGGGACTGAAGCAGCACGAGGAACAAACCTCCGCGGTGTCCCCGCCGAACGCCAGCATCCCACGTCCCACACCGAGCCCAGGGCTGGCTGCCGAAGCTCAGGGCTGGACCCAAAAGGCTGC
This sequence comes from Ardeotis arabs, assembly GCA_011801015.1. Classification (NCBI taxonomy): domain Eukaryota; kingdom Metazoa; phylum Chordata; class Aves; order Otidiformes; family Otididae; genus Ardeotis; species Ardeotis arabs. The sequence goes on along the minus strand of JAAGAY010002604.1, from coordinate 40,083 downwards.
CCAGGTACCACCACCGTACCTTCACTGTTCCAAACATCTCGTCCTTTATGTGCCCCCCGCCGAACTCCTTCTTCACCGTCGCTCTGGTAGCAGCATACAGCATCTTCAGCCGGACCTGCGCGGGGAGGGAGGCGGCACGCGCAGTCAGAGGGGAGCATCCCACACGGCACAACTGGAGAGCAGCACCCCCGCGCGAGAGGCGCCCAGCGCTCACGGCCACTGTCCCACCACCGGCTCCGCAAACCTCAGCCCTCCCTGGGAACAACCTCCTAGCTCTTATCCAGGCTGACTTCCAACCACAGCATCCCCAGGAAGGGAGCGGCCAGGGAATATAATTTTCAGGGCACAGCCTTGCCAAGTGCTGCCCCTGATCCGCAGGTTTATCCTGTGCTTTGCTTTCCCAGCCCAGAGCTCCAGCACATCGTTTCTCATTTCTCACCCCGACCTGGGTACGAGGAGGCGCAAAAACCGCGGGAGTCACCTAAAGGGGACTTTTGCCTCTTGGCGCTTCTTTTGCATTGTTCTTCGGCAAAACACGGGGAAGAGCTTTGGCAAGTGCTCCTTGGCACACCGTGCTTTTGCAGTAAGAGCCTCCACAGTTTGTTGAGAAATATATATTAAAATTATCTATTGTTACTATATATTATTATATAAATACATGTGTATGTGCCTGACACAAATGTAGACGTACACACACATAAAATTATATATTATTTTATTACAATTGTATATATGTGTGTGTATCCAATAATATATATGTTAGATATCTCTCAACAAACTGCAGAGGGTCTTTTTAATACATGCATGCTATAATATATAAAATAATATATAATATTAACATGTATTTGTTATATATATAACAAATGTATATATTTTCACATATATATGACAAGTGCATGTATTAACCTGGCAGTAAATCTACATAGCACATAGATAATATAACAAATATACAAAGAGGTATATATGTGTGTGTATATATACACGTGGAGATGCGCTGAACAAGACAGCATTTTCCAAGCCGTATCCTGACCTCCTCCAGCCCACCCCCCAGCCCTTTTGCGCCCGCTCTTCGACACCGTCTCCAGCCCAGCAGGTGTCAATGCTGGCCTGGCCACACGCGGCTCCAAGGGAAGCACCCGCCTGGCCCTTCTTAAGGCTGATTTTGGAGCGGGGCCCGGAGCTGGGCCAGCAGCCACCCTGCGTCAGCCCTCATGCAGAGCGGGGCCAGGCCAGCCGCGCGGCCGGGACAGTCGGTGCCAGTCCCAGCTCTTCCCAGAGATGCTTTTAGCCAGAGCAGCAGTGGGACGTCTCCATCCCGACCCCGTGGTCCATACCACTCCCCGCTCTACACCCCAGTCCCTCCACCTCCTCCCACAGTTTAAGACACAGTCCCAGTGTCTCAAAAAATTCCCCCATCCCCAAAGCGGTCTCCACTTCTCCTTAACCGGAGCATGGCAACGGAGGGTGTGAACGCTCCTCCTCAGCCCCAGTGCAAAGTCAGCTTGGCCAGCATCTCCCCCACCTCCCAGAGCAGGCCCGCGTCCCCGCGCTGGGGCGTTGCAGCCCTCCGCGGTACCCACCGGCGAGCTGTCGGGGGACCAGGAGATGAAAAGCCACTCATAGCCCTGGGCGTTCTGGCTGTCCAGGCGGTACAGCACGTAGCACGGCTGCTGCTCGTCCAGCAATGGCAGCACAAAGGCGTCGTAGTCGGCGTCCCAGCGCCGGGACAGCTCTTTGTGGGCTCCCAGCACGAGCTGCTCTGGAAGGAGAAGATGGGAAAGGCGGTGTTAGATGAAGACAAGGCTGACCTTGCAGGACGGCTTGTCAAAGGGCTCATCGCAGCTCCAGCACCGACACCGACACCAATGCTGGCCTGCAGAGAAACAAATCACAATCGCCAGCCACAGGCAGGAGCGCACACCCCCAGGAATGACCCCCCAGGAGATGCCAGCGGGGCTGCGGAGGGGCTGGTTGTGTGCAAGCGTCCCACCATCTCTCGTCAACCATCTCCTCCCTTCCCACAGTCCTCACAGCCGAGGTCTCCTCTCTGGCAACCATTCGTCTGCCCTGCTCCCCCCCACCATGTGGTCCCCAACCAACCCTCCTTGCTCACGGGGGAAGGCGAGACTTCCTCCACCCCACCTGGACGAGCACCAGAACACCTCATCAAGGACACGAGGTGCAGAGAAAAACAAAGGTCTCACAGCAAAAGCCAGGACAACAGGACAAAGCTGCTCTCATCGGAATCTCCACAACCTCAGAGAAACCAAAAATCAGAGCTGATACTTGAAGCCCGTGTCTGCAGGGACGGCCCAGAGACCCCAGCCTGGGAAGGACCATGCTGCCAGGAGAGCCCCAGCTTCTGGAAGCAAGCTACATATTTCACGCACGTGGTAGCGTCTCAAGTATCTGGAGGGTATTTTTTTTCAGCTGCCGAACAAGTGGTGGTGGGATTGAGAGCCCTGTGAGCCGGGCAGCGCTTGGCTGGGATTTAAACGCTGGTGCAGGCGTCATACGAACAGGGAAACCCCCTCTGTGAGGGTCAACCAAGCTTTGGGATGGCTGGACAGAAAAGCAATGGTGCTGGAGACTGTCAGTGCAGGTTGCTGGAAAACAGCCTGTATTTTTATTCCATTTTTAGATGCAGAAAGGTCCGGGTGGAGATGTTGGGACTCAGAACGAGATGTAGGAAAATCCAGAGGTGCCAAAGCGAAGTCAGTTGGGGCCTTGGACAGCTGGCACTCGAGGGGATGCTCAGCCTGGCTCACGCCCTGCCTGGACCTCTGCCCACGGCCCCGGTGCCCACAGGGAGCCGGGAGCCCTTGGCTGAGGCACAGCCCTCTTCCTCCCAACCCACCCAGCTCAGCAGCTCCGAAGCCCGTGGCAGGAAAGCTTTGAAGAAAAATAGTTGAGCAAAGCGTTTGGGACGAATTACTCCCACCTCCGCTTTCCATCCGAGTGGGGCATTCCCCCATCGACAGCGGCATAGCTCTTCCCTGCCCAGCGCAACCCCGCCACGGCGTCTGCAACATGCTGAAAACACTTCACCTTCAGTAAAACTACCTGTTTGGAAAAAGAAAAGCCTAAAAACCTCAGTGTACCCCTAAAATAAACATAAAGCCCTGCAAATGGGTTTGCACATCAAAGACCTGGGATCCCAGAGAGACTGCAAGGAATTTTGCCTGGCCAAACCCACTGGCAGCTCACGGGTGCCTCTGCCAAAAGATCCCGACGCCTCACGCAGGAGGCAATCGGTGCCGGGTCACTCCAGGCAATTCCCGGGCTGCGCCCAAGCCGGACCCAGCCATGCCACCGTGAGTTGGCAGCCTCCAGGTTTCCCCTGGGCTGGAGGAGCCGCTTATCCCCCTGCCTCCCGCAGGCCAAACGCTCCTCCCCGCGAAGCATCGGGAAAGGGAAACCCGGAGCAGCCGCCTTTCAGCACAGCATCATTCTCAGCGCCGGCTATTTCAGGCTGCGTTCCTGCAGGGCACCGCTGCTGGAAAAAGCGTGGCTGGGAGCGTTTCTGGCCCTTGAGGTGCCCCAGCACTCAGCGGCAGGCAGGCGGCCTCGCTCCGAAATGCCCATACAAGGCAGCCCTGCCTGCTGCCCTGGCAGGCGCCGCGGGAGCCCGCAAAGCTCAGCGCGCAGCCTCGCCTACTCGCAGAGAAACGCGCCCAACCGGGGAGGCCACAGAGCCAGCCTTGTCCAGGAACCCCCTGACAGCGAGAAGCAGAGCATCACCTAAAACCACCTTGGACTACAAGCCGCTCTCATGCCAGGGAATCATTCCTCCACACCTTCTCCATCCAACCTCAGCTTCTCCTGGCTTGCCCCTGAAGGTGACATCAGCTCAAAGGGCTCCCAAAGGGCTTCTCGGCCACAGCTGCTGTCCTGGGGATGCCCGGACACAGAGCATCCACCACAAGCTCCTTCCACCATCTTCCTCTCCTTCCACCTGCTGCTGCCTGCTCCAAAGGGTGGAAATGCTCCAAAACGCCCCAGGACAAATGCCCTGTAGGTCAGAAGGTCCTCTACAAGCCACCGAGCAGAGCTGGAGGCTTCTCTTCCATGTCCCCTGTGCAGGCAGGGCAGCTGGCATGTCCTCGCCAGCTGGCCTGGGACACATCCTTTCCACGGTCAGCGTGCTTGAGTCCGGCTGTCCAGCCGTGACATCTGCCTGGCCGCTCATCACTGCCCAAAGGTCCTTCTGTGGTGGGCAGCAGCAGGCTGATGTCCCCTGTGTTACAGAAGAGTGGTGGCCCAGAGAGGCCAAGCACCTTGTCCCAAGTGATGAGGGCAGGCAGACGGGAGGTCCCTGAGCCAGGCTGGTGGGACCACCACCACCTTGTCCCCAGCAGACCAAGTCCTTCAGCACAGAGGTGCTCCCGGCTCTCCTCCTTCCACCTGCCCACCCACGGGAGCCTCAGGCTCCACTGCATCTCAGAGGCTTCTGCAGACACCCAGGCTCCTCCAGAGCTGCCCGTGGCCAGCCTAGGCCAGGGGAAAGGAGCTGGCAAGGTGGGAGAGCCGGGCTGGGTAGCACAAAGCACTGTCAAGCAAGGTTGGTCCATGAAGCAGCTGCTGACGATGACACATGGGACAGAAAAACATATCCCACTCAGCCCAAGTGGAGATGGTGGGACACAGTTTCCATTGATGGTAGAAACTCTCCCTTGCTGGTGTCACCGGCCACAACCCAAAGCCAGCAGCACAAGCCCTAGCACCCTAAGTCCAGGCTTAGGGATATCCATGACTTATCCTAACACAAACTTGATTCCCAGTTTTTAAAAGCAAAAGGAGCCAAGAGAGCAAAATAAAAAAAAAATAAAAAAAAAAAATCAAAATTGTCAAAGATGCTCAAAAAAAACCAACACAGAGGTCACATTCCAACACATGGGGACCTTGCTGAGGACAAAGCCAACACCACAGAACCTCGCAGTGGCCCTGCTGATGTGTCCCAGTGTTTCAAGTAGCGCTGCTCTTCCAAATGAGGCTTCGCAGCCCCTCCGAAGGCCGGCACGGGCTCCTTACAACCACGTCCACTTCAGCATCTGCAGCGTGGTCCTGGCAGCCCACCCGAGGGACGCGGTGACGCAGCCTGGCAGGGTGCTACAGTCCCGCTGCCATGAGAAACAAGTCATCCATATGCAATTGTCCAGGGCCAGGCAACGGGAAACCTACACCGCAGAGGCTGCTCACCGGGACGCCAAATCAGTGCTTTGTTCTGCTGGCTTGACAGATGCAGAGCCACCCAAAGGCACGTTCCCGTGGGGCAAACGCGGGCGGGTTGGTTCCAGTCTGCAAACTGGGCCAGGGGCAGCCCCACGCAAGGAGCAGGGGCTGGGATGGGTTGGGGTGGGTTTTAGAGCATAGCATCCTTGGGGGGATGCAACTGGGGTCCCGTGCTGAGCTCTCTGCTCACTCCTGCCCAGAGCATCTCCTTGCCTGGCATAGGACGCCACATCCAAGGAGGAAGATGCTGCACATGATCCCTGACCACGGTCCCACGGCACCCGCAGCAGCTTCTCAAGGGTCTCCCCATAACAAAATTCAATGCAGTGGCAGGAAAAACCCCCAGAGCACAGCACCGAGCCCAGCACCAAACCCAGACACCAACACTGGTCCACCAGCTAAGTCACTGCTCCCAGAGCCACCCCGGGACTCCAATAGCTGCTCACCAGCACGCCCAAATTTTGGGCTTGTGTTTCAGCTCCAGGTTGCCACGCGCCAGGGAGTCCCAGCAGGATTTTCCTCGAGGTTTCCAAAAACATGAGCTGGCACCGCAGCAGCGGAGAGGAAAGGAAGAGAAGCAAAACAGAGCACCGACGTGGTGTAAATCAAAGCGGTTAAAAACGAGACTTACCATCCTCAATGACGACCTTGATGAGCCGAACTGAACCGTTCCGGGCTTTGGCAAAAAAGTCCCTTAATTCCGTGGTGGCTGAAAGAACCAGAAACATCGTGATCAGATTTAACACTCAAAGCTGGCACTGGGCTGCTCGGCGACCAGCCAGGCTGGTGAGCAACTTGGCAGGGCAGAAATTTAAAAATTAAAAAAATAAAGTCACTGGTTCAAAAAAAAAAAAAAATTATAAAAATAATAACACAAAACGCAAACAGCTGGGAGCGAAGCGCTGTGGCTCCCCGAGGCGTCAGAGTTAAACAGCAGCTGGGAGTGCATGTGATCCAGAGAACCTGATACTTGGCCTGGGTGAACATAATCACCCAAATTTAGACGATGGCTTGGCCGGTGCAGGCAGGGAGAGCTCAAGTGACAAGTTTATTCGCTTTACAGAGCGGCAGGGTTTGCATACAGGGAGTGGCTGGAAGATGTCCCAAGAGGCCGTGACGTCCCGTGCTCGTGACACACGGTGGGGATACAGCTCCCGAGGCAGCTGGGGACCAGCACGACTCCAAACTGGAGGCACCGGTTTGAAGCTGAGCCCCCAGAGAAAGGAAAGGCAACAGCCCCAGCAGTTTTGCTCCAAAGCCAATGAGGCTTTGGTTGCAGAAGGCTTTTGGGAAGCATTTTGGGGAGCCACCTTCCTCCTCATCCTCCCTTCCTGAGCACCAAGCACCAGCAGCCAGTCTGGCATCCCACCAGGAGGGAACAGCGGATGTTGAAGGGGCAGCCCATGGCATCCCTGGTGCTGCGCTCCCCATCCCACGCGGGATGTGCTGCACATGAAGGGAATGCCCAAGAGATACGGCTTGGAGGGGCCAAGCCCCTGGACAAGGAGCATCTCCCAGCCCAGCTCTCCCTGGAAGCCCCTTCGATGACATGCCCGAGCCCCTTCCCGCATGCAGCCACCCCGCCAAGGAGGCCCTGCGAGTTCAAAGACACAGGCAGCTCTGTGCTTGTTAGAAATACTAAAGAAACTGGCATTGCACAGATCAGAGACATGGGCAGACACCCCTTTTAGTCCACGCCAGGATCTATGCTCAGAGTCACCGTCACCAGCCCCCGGCTCCCGGTGCTTTGCCGTGCCGCCTCCCTGTTACCGATCACTGTGCCGGAGCAGCCCGCAGCAGGAAGGAGCCCTGCTTTGGTCCCCAGAGCCTGGGAGCATCCACGGCCAAGGCACTTCGCAAAGAAAACCACCGCTATGTCAGCTGGAAAGGCGCAGTGGCCAGAGCAGCCATCCCCTGCCAGCAAGGGCCGTATCCATCCCACTTCGGTCCCACCGGCAGCGGGTAGCACCCTTCGCGCAGCCCCCCAGCAGCGCTGCGGGAGGACGTTGGCCACCGCTCCCTCAAGGGACACGCAGGGCCACCATCCTCCTCCCTCCACCAGCACTAAGGCACACGGCTCCCCCAATTCCCGCACAGACCTTCACCCTCTTCCAGCACCGGCTGGGAGCCCAGCCTGCTCCCGCAGCTCCCACCCAAGGCTGCTCTGGTATTTTTAGCCCCTTTCCCTGTTGAGAGCGGCTCTTTCCTTCCAGCAGCATCTGTGGCTATTGCAAACGCACGAGGAGGAAGAGGAGGAGAAAATAAATAAATAAATAAATAAATAAAAAGGAGACATCTATACACCCAGGAAGCTTTGTGCAGGAGGCAAAAGCTCCTCGTAAGCATTAAGCTTTTTCCTATTCCACTGCCAAAATAGCAGAGAATAACATCAGTCTTGGATATTTCTGTAGCACCAGCTATGGGGGAGAAAGAGGAAAGCACTGCAGTGCTAATGGGCTTGCAAATCCCTCCAGCCTGACCCTGTCGTTCCTAGAGTCCAAAGATGCACAAGGGTCTGGAAAATCAGGAGTCTGGGCAAACGTAACCCCTCTGCCCACCTGGAAACGCTAGGAGAGCCCAGAAGTATTGGATGGACAGCTGGGATGATTGGCAGTTGAGTGATTGACAAGTGACGGCCAAGCACCGGGACTCATGTAGGTGTGGAGAGGTTTCAGGGATGGGGAGAAGTATGGATGCTGCCAGAGGAGCCGGGCACACGACGGGAAATACCGCAAGGTCTGCCAAGGGGAGAGATGCTTTCCAGATGAGACAGCAGCCAAGCTTTCAAAAAAACCTCAGAGCAGGCTTTCGAGCTTTAATTCTGCTGAAATAATAAAAAATTACAATAAAAAAGCAATTTTTATTTAAATTTAAAAAATCACCAAGGTGTCTTCAACATCACCTTCTGTCTCTCACAACACAGCCAAGAGGCAGCAAGGAGGGAGAGGAATGAGCTAGCGAAGGTTTTCAGTGTGAGCTCAGCAACTGCTTCATTACAGCACGATTACGACTTAATTGGCACGGCAGACTTGACGAGATGGCTTGCGTGCCTGAAATAGTAATATAAAATGCCAGAGCTGCCTCTGGAAGAAAGGCCAGGAGGACACCTTACCCTGGAGATAGGGGCGAGCAGTACCTCTGCCTCAAAGCATCATCATGCCGGGAAGTCTCCAGGACCCAACCCAAGGGCTGAAAAACCCACATGTGGGAAAATTACAAAAATCAGCTTCTTTTTCTGGTTATCAACTTCTGCATTTGGCAACGAGGTGAGGTGGGTAAGTAGATGCTGGGCACACATCAGCACGGCCAACGCACGGGGCCAGCTGCGAGCAGCCTTGTGTTGGGATGGGGAAGGGAGGAGTGACGGGGCTGAGGACTGGAGAGGGACCTGCGAGTTCCAACTCCCACTCTTGACATGGGCTCCTGGAAAATCCTGGAACAAATAATCCAGAAACAAACCCACACTGGGCTACAGCCAGAAGCGGCCTACCAAGAGCAAAGCATGAGATCAACCTAGCTTCCTCAGGCAGAGCCACAGACCTGGGAGCTTCAAGGGTCTCAGCTCAGCTTTCTAAGAGTCTCCAAGAAGTCAGCTTGGGAAACCTGGAGGCGGAGAACCTCTATGGCACGGGCATAAAACTGCATGGACAACTCACTCTGGAAGGTGTCAGAAGTCGGATCGAACAAGGTCTCCCTGGGGACCCCCGGTGGGTCCAGGTTTAGTCCACATTTCCATTAACGCCTCTGGCAGCTGCAATAGTGTTTTCTGCAGCTGCAAGGTGGGAAGTTAGAGGAGATACAAGCACACGCTGGAGAACAATTCACCGTTCTCTTAGGAGACTGGAGAAATGGGCTGGAATAAAAAGAAACAGGATGAAACTCAATAGGAGGCAGAGTACCCTAACTAGGAGAAGGTCCAGCTATATACCAACGCAGGGTGGGTCCAGCAGCTCCAGAGAAGAGAAATGAGTTGCAAGCCAAATCACAAGTTAATTGCTTCACCTTGTTGCAGGCAAAGTCATTCGTGAAGGCAGGAACAAGAGTATGATCACATTATTTGGTTCCGACAAGGCTTGAGGCGCAGCAGGAACACCACGTCCAGGCTCAGCACCGTGCGAGGAGCAAGGCGCAGGACAGACGGCACCTACGCCAGAAGGCACACCGTGCAGGAACGACTGAAGGAACTGGAGCCGGTCAGCCAGAGGAACAACTTACACTGGTTTTCCAGTCGGAAACACGAGGTTCCACCTCGGCATTTGGGAAATCTCATGATGAGGGTGACTAAATGCTGGGAAGGTCACCACGCCTCCATCCCTGCCCTGAAAGGTCTCCAGAAACCCTCCCGGGATGCTGCTGCTTCAAGGCAGGGTGAGCTCAGTGGCATCTTGAGGAACTTTCTGGCCTTTCCACAAGGCAGCCCCGCGCAAGCACCCCTGCCTCCTCAGCCACTCTCCCATGACAGCCCAAAAATCGCCTCCAACCACAGAGTCGTGCGACACCTCCCTCTGCTGCCTGTTCCGTAGGCTGCAGATGAGTTGTCCCCTATTCACGAGCTGCCTACATGGATTAAAACACATGGAGCGGCCAGCTAAGAGCGTGTCCCAGGTCCCCTCACACCACAAAACCTCCCTGCCCCACGGCACCTGGCACCTATTTGGGATGGAGGGCTAAGCAGTGGCGGCCATCGCACCAGGGCACCCAAGCAGAGCAGCTCGTGGTGTGGCAGGGGGGTGGCCACAAAAAGCCACCCCTAAAGCTGAGCCTTTTTTTGATGTTTACAGCCCCAGTTTGCTCATGTGAGCAGAGGCAGGCTGTATGGAGGCCGGAGAGAGACGGAGGCATGGCGCAGCGATGGCAGCGTAGCCACAGCAACGGCCGGTCTCTCCCTGAGGATACCAGCGTGCCAGCGGAGCCGCCCGTGCAGCGTCCAGGGAAGCGCCGCAGGGATAGGGATGGAGGTGATGGCTGCACTGCCGCCCCTGCACCTCTCCCTCCTCCATCCTCTCACTCGCTTCTTGGGGGAAGAACAGGTTTTTGGCTTATTCGACCCTTCCCAATCCCCCCTCAACCTGGTGACAGCGCCCAGATCAATAATACATGCTCCCTGAAACAGATGCCTCGCTCAGTACATCGCCTCACCTCGCCCTCCCGCCGGGAAACCCGAGCCTCCGGCCATCAATCTTTCATTCCCTGGACATAATCTCCACGTTGATGCCACTCCAAGTGGCTGCTTCCCTTTCACCGTCCAGGGCACGGCGCGTGCAGAAACTCTGCCAAAAATCCAGCCCCAAACCTGGGTCCAAGATCCAGGGATCCCTGGCCAGAGAGCAGTTAGGATGCTGACGGATAAAACGTGGTGGCGTCTGCACCACCCACGCTTTCCCTGCATGGGCAGCGCTGCCCGGCTCCTGCCAGGGCATCCAGCGAAAGGCACAACTGCAACAGGCACAAAATAGCTGCTGCTGCTGCTAAAATCCCCCCTTTCCAGTCTGTCCCAGCGTCACTCCATCACGCAGCGCGGGCTGCAGAGCGCTTTTCTGCTGACAGGCACGGCTGGCCAGTTTAAGCGCTAAGAGGATTTTATTTCTCACATGAAAAAAAGAAAAAAAAGTCCTTGCAGGGAACCTTTTCTCAGGGAAAAAAGCTACAGGTGTCACAAGAAAAGAGTAAGAAGGGAAAAATAAAATCTGAGCAAGACAAGACACAGAGAAAACTTTTTTCCCCAGTTTTCTGTGGGGCTGGGCTGTATCCTGCAGGATTTCACACAGACGGCCCCTGGTCCGTATTGCAAATCCCACCCAGAGACCCTCAGCCACCCACCTGACACCAGCCATTTGCTTCTCAACACCCGATTTTCCACGTGCGTGCCCAGGACCCATCTTTTTTTCCGCTTTGGCACCTCAGATCGGAGTTATCCAGCCCTTCCCTCACCCCGGGGTAGGCAGCGCCCATCCTGCAGGCAGCACCAGTCGGGTCCCGCCGGCATCATCCCGGAGCCAGGTGTGCACAGCCCTGCTTTGCCTGCAAGGTGTCAACCTCCGAGCTGGGTGCTGGCCCCAGAAAAGAGCTCACAAGCGGGAACCAGCTCCTCAAAACCACCCTGGCAGCAGCCCAGTGCCCCCTGTCCCCCGTGGACACCACAGGCCATGGACCAGCCATCCTTCCTCCTCCTCTGCTGATGGCATGGCACGATGCATCCCCAGTTAGGGGGTTACCCCCAGCATCCCTGCCACAAAATTCAGGAGGCCAGGCACCTCAGGAGCCACGACTGCCTCCTAGCATGGTGGGAGGAGAGTGGTTGAGGAAGTGGTGGATGGGGAGAGAAGCTCCTTCTTTCTTCTCTAGCTTTCTTCTCGCTGAAGAGCCAGGAAGCTGGCTGCTTTTGAAGAAGACCCAGCAGCTCCCAGATCCCCCCCTTTCTGCTCCTTTTTTCCTCATCTGACTTCATTCCTGCCCGCGCGCATCACTTATTCTTCTCCTGAAGCAAATAGCCGCTCCTACTGGATGCTTTCCCAACACAAGATCCAGTCCTGGGGCAAAGCAGTGGCTCAGCCACAGAGAGGAGGGAGGGTCCTTCCCCATCCCCACGTCTGCCATCTCCCCCACAAAGAGCACGCACCAAGCTCTGTTTTTTTGGTTGAAGAAACAACATGCATTTGATTTCTTTACTTTCTAGATGAAAAAAAAAAAAAAATCCCCTTTAAGAGACTTTTTCTCTCTACCCAGAGGTCGTGAATGAGCGTCCAGAAGCAATGAAAGCAGATGACCTCCCACCAGCATCAAAGCCCTGGTTCAGCATCGCCTTCCTAAGGTTTAAACTTGCACAGCGAATGCTATCCCCCCATCTAACACCCCTCAGGGCAGAACAGGGACTGAAAAAAATACTTGTTGAATCCTCCCAGCTGCAGTTAAAAAGCAGGTTTCCATCCCTGAGAAGCCCACAGCAGCCCTCAGTAGCTTCCAACCACCTCCCCAGCCCCGCAGTCTCCATGGCAGCCCTGTTTTCTTGCCAGCACCTTTGAGGGAGCTGCCACGGATACCTAAAAAAATTAATAATTAGCCTCTTGCCTCTGCGTGAAAGGCTCAGCTCTGACTAAACACACCAAACCTGCGGCTCTGCACCCCCGGGCGAGCGCTGCCATCGCTCCCCCTCCTGAGGATCACTTGCTTCTCCCCAAAACTGGGATGACTCAGTAGCATCGCTGAAGGGGGCTGCTCTGGGGGCTCCCCCGCCACCGCATCGCCCTGATGTACCACAGTGGTGACCAAAATCTCTCAAAACCTCCCCTAAGCCAGCCGGCAGGTCTGATCACAATTCTCCTGGGAGCAGATACCTTCCTGCAAGCAGCAGAGAAATAAGAATTAAAAAACACAAAGCAACGCCCGCACACAAAAATAACAAGGCCCCAGAAATCTGGAAGATGCGGAAAATCCCTCCTCCTCCTCAGCAAACACCAGACCTCAGCATCTCAGCAGAGGGGATGAAAGTAGCAGTGGGACTGCTGCTCCTCATCCAATATCGAATCCGCTGGCTGCCAAGAAAAGGAATTAATCTGAGCACCGTGCCAGGGTGGGGGGGACTGACAGACCCCACAAGCCCCGCTGGGGTGGTTCCCTTAAAGCCCAGAGTGCCCCAGTTCAGCATCACAGGTGCTGGAGGGGCAGATTTGCATTCAGAGAGGAAACAGCCGCTTCCCGGAAGAGCAACCACAAAGCAGGGGATGGAGGAGCAGACCCGGAGAGCTCAGCCACCCAAGATGTCCAAGATGCTGCAGGAGTGAGACCACCCAACACAAGTTATTTTTCACAACTGCAGGGAGGTTTTTAACCCCCCCAGCCTGGGGATCTGCTGCCTGGGCAGAGGCGCTGGGTCTGTCCCCACCCTGCACCGGCTGCAGCTCCTCGGGGGAAGTCCGAGTCCCTTCCCCTTTCCAGCAGAGTGCTGCTGACAGGGCACGTTACGCCCTACGGGCAACGACAACTCACAGCGACTCTCAGCACTGGTCCCAGCGGGGTTTGCCGAGCGGCGGGCAGCCAAGGTCAGCGCTCCCAGAGAGCAGCTCATCAGCTTTGCCAAGCCAGCGCATCCCCCGTGGCGGTGCCAGGGAGGACGGTATTGGTGACGTGGGAGCAGTGGTGAGCAACAGGCAGCAGCCTCTCGGGAGGCAGGCAGTGCAGGAGGGTTCACCTGCACCAAACCCCACCAGAGAGTGGGGCTGGCACACCAAGAGCTCAGGTGGGCACTAGGGTCCATCCTGCTGATTTTTTTTAAGTTATTATTTTACAGTAGAGGGAATATTCGACCAGAGCCTGAACTTTAGTGTCTCCACTTAAACTAGAAGCAACGAATCTGAGCTCAAAAGTTGTCGGCTACCAGCGCTCCCAAGCAAAGCAGGAAAAACACCGAAGCACTGTCGCGAACTGCTTCTCAACTGCAGCTCCTCAGGAGCATCTGTAGGGAAGGATGCTCTTGACCAGCTCCAGCAACAGGGACGCTCATGCCACGAAGGAACAGCAGCCCCCAGCTCAGCACCCTGGCACAAAGGCGCTGGCCGTGAGGAAGGGAGGTGCGAGGCCGGTGTCCCAGCTCCTTTCACGGAGCACACAGCCGTGCTGGATTTGCACACGACCAGCGCGGTGCAGGGCTTCAGAGTGGCTGCTCTCGCATCCCAGCTTGCATATTGATCCGGTTATATAAATTATGCAGCACCTCTAGTCCTGATTAATACTGTTAATTGAGTAGCAGCGGGGAGCCGGGGGAAATACCGTGAGGACGCCGTCATGCACCCATAAAGGCGAAAGCCGGCGTCTCAGGGTGCCGGCTTGGTCCTGTAGAGAGAGAGTGGAGAAAGCGGGGAGCTTCCCCCCAGATCCAACGGCAACGGTCAGGCAGGAATTTCCTCAGGCTCTCTGGCACCCCCGGGGCGGAGGCCCGGCAGCACCGCAGGGAGGGGAGATGGGGCCGGGGCCGATGCGGGGCTGCGGCGCAGCGGGTGCGGGTGAATGGAGGTGCTGCCGCTGCAGAAGGCGCCGGTACGAGCGGTGTCACGGCGGTTTTGGGCGCATCAGCCCAGACAAAGGATGTAGGAGAGCCCTTCACCGGCAGCATCCCCAGAGCCAGACCCCCTTCCCTACTTCCAGCACCCAGATGCTCTGAGCCGGGCTCGGTGCTCCCCCCCGCCGCGACTACTCGCAGGAAAACCGGCCGGTTCCTTCGGGAAGCTTCATCTCGCCGCCCCCATCACTGCTACCGGCGCCGCCCGGCAGCCTGTCGCGGCGGGGCCGGGGGATGCTCAGAGCGCGTCTCCGCTGGGTCCCTCCCGAGGCAACAGGCACCCCGCGGGAAGGGGACCGGCGGTTCGGCGGGCGCCTCTTACCGTGGATGCCGGTCTGGTGAGTCATGGCTCCGCTCGGCTCGGCTCGGCTCCGTTCCACTCCAGCTCCGCCGCGTCCCGGGCAGGAAACGGCTGGGGGAGCCGCGCCTGCCGCTTCCGGAGCGCCGAGCCCGCCGCCCGCCCCGCCCTGGGGAGGAGCCGCCGCTCCGGGGCCGCACTGCGGCGCCGCCTGGCGGACTGCGGCGGTGGCGCCGCGCCTGCCCGGCCCCGGCCCCGCCATGTCCGCCGAGTGGCTGAGGCGCTGGCGGCGGGGCGGCCCCGCGGAGCGGCCCGGTAGCCCCCAGGGGCCCGGGCCGGGTCCCCCGCCCACCGCCCTCCTGTACCGCCGGCCGAAGTTCCTGCGTGGCGGCCTGGAGGAGAGCCCGAGGGGTGGGCGGGCCGTGCAGGGCACCGGGCCCGAGCGGACCCTGCCCTGGGGCGCGGGCTACGCCGAGTGAGTGCGGGACCGGCGGCGGGGTCGCCCCGGGGGGTGCGGGGTTAGAGGGGCTCCCGGGGTGCTTGTAGGGATGGGAGGGGCGGGTAATGCAGGTTTTTGGGGACGCCCAGGGCCTGCGTGGGGTTAGGGGGCTTTCGAAGGGTGTGGGGTGCGTGAGGGGGTTAGGGGACTCCAGGAGAGATGCTCGGGAGGGGGGCGTGGTCGCACCCCGCTTCTTCTCCCCACTGCCCCACGCTGCTCCCCTCGGAGCTTCAGCCTTCCCCTGGAGACGGACGGCTCCCAAATCGCCCCCCTCCCCGCATTCCGCACGGAGGGGAGCAGCTTCCTCCTCCGGACACGGCAGCCGAGCGAGGCTGGAGGTGGCGGCGTGTTTTCCCGGCCCTTCTCCCTCCCCGCGGGTGGGTGGGTGCCTGGCAGCAGCGTGGGACGCGCCGCCCACCCCCTGCCAGCCGCGGTGCCGGGACCCCGGCTGGTGACAGTTGCGGGCGCATCCCTGAGAGCAGCATCAGGTACCCTAAGGCGACGGTGTTTACATCCTAATTTTGCTGCTGGAGTGTCACCTGTCCCCCGCTCTGCACCCTGGTTGGGGGCTGCTGCGTTGGGCTCGCAGGGGGAAGGGATAGGGGAGCAGGGAGGATGTTTGGGGTGAGGGATGGTTTGAGGGGCTAGCAGCACCGGGCATCCATCCCCTTGCTCCTCGCAAAGCTCCTTAAAAACAAAGGGAGGGAGAGGCCAGAATTTCAGCTGTACAAGAAGAGCAAACTCCCATCCAGGGACAAACATTAGTCAGGCTGGAAGGAAAAACAGTAATGGTGGTTTTGCAATTCACTGTGTCACCAAGGAAATGGCACAGCATGGGCTGCTGACACGGCTGTCTGAGGCCAGGGTGCTCCAAAACCACTTGTCCCTGTGTCCCTGGCCAAGCTTTTTTCCACTGCACATAAAGGAGTTGTTATTTAGGTCCCCAGCAAAGAGATCCTCGAGTTTGAAAAGGGAGCGGGGAGCATGGGGCTGGAAGGACGGGGCAAGGTGCAGCCGTTCACCGTGGCTGTGGAGCGCCCAGCACGGCTGGCTGGCAGCAGGCAAGGTGCAGCGCATCTGCACGCCTTACCCGGAGCGTTTGTACCTCCAGGGTTACCAATGCTGAGAAGTCGGAGTTCAATGAGGACCAGGCGGCCTGCTGTCAGATCTCCATCCGGAGGAGAGAGCCAGGCCTGGAGGAGGATGAGGAATGGCTGATCCTGTGCTCCACGCAGGTATAGCCCACGGGCAGGCTGTGCTCACCCCCGCACCCGAGGGCCCAGGTACAGCAAACATGGGCTTGCCCCATCAGTCCTACATGCCCACGTGCTGAAACCCTTCCTTGGATGCATTTAGGGGACCCATGTACCCTGTGTGCCAGCAAACACCCAGCTCTCCCCATACATGCCATTTCTACTTCTGTGGCCCATGCCTTGCAGCATCTGAGATTGTCCAAGCCGTTTACTCGGTGCCCTCACCTTTCCTTTATTGTCCTCACTCTGCTTTCAAGGGCTGGTGTGTGCTGTCATCCCTGGGGGACAGCAGCTCTCATCTGGGAGCGGCTCTGCCTCACCTCTTGTAAAATGGCCCCATCTCCCCTAAGACACAGAGGAATAGCATGTGAGGGTGGGTGGCTGCGAATCCGGTCAGTCGGAGCTCAGACAGCGGGTCTGGCAGAGCAGCACATGGGCGTCACATGAGTTCCAGCTGCGCAGGGGATTAACTGGCAGCAGGGAAGGGTAGCTGGGGTGGAAGAGCCAGGCAAAACGTGTACAGCAACATCCTGGCTGTGAGCCTGCTGTCTGTATGACCGCTCTCCAGCCCCTGTCTTCCCCCTCTCTGAAGCTCCCCTTTGTTGTCTTGTCCATTTTCCCCACTGCAGTTTCTGACTGGTTACTACTGGGCACTGTTTGATGGCCATGGTGGCCCAGAAGCTGCCATCCTCGCCTCCAACTATTTGCACTACTGCATCAAGCAGAAGCTGGAGGAGGTTGTGGGAAGCGTCACAGAAGCCCATCCCCCCATGCATCTGAGCGGACGCTGTGTTTGCGACAGTGACCCTCAGTTTGTGGAGGAGAAGCACATCCATGCCGAGGACCTGGTGGTGGGAGCCCTGGAGAACGCCTTCCAGGAATGCGTGAGTACCCCGTGCAGGGCACTGCTCCTGCTGTCCCAAGCAGTCTGTCTGTCCCTCCCTGCTGCCCAGGGTGGGCAAGGTCTGCCGTTCTGCAGCTCATCGAGCAGGCAGGAACATTTGGCCAAACCTTTTAAGCATGCTGAGATTGCGCTGGGGCCGCTACCCAAGATCTGCCTCAGATCGGTTGCACATCAGCAGGGCTGACTCAGAGCAAAGCTACAGCGTCTCTGCTAAACCTGCACCCAGGGAATGTGTTTCTTCAGGGCTAGATGGTGGCTGTTGTCAGGCTCGTACAGTGCATACAAGTTTGAGATCTCCCCATCACGCTCCTAAAGCATTCCTCAGTCCAGTAGCGACAGCTTTGTTGGCTGTACCAAAGCAGCATCATTTTTTGCCCTGTTGGTTTCCCATCTGCAACCAGTTTTGGCTCTGGATTTCCGCTGGGAGGCACGAGGCAGCTGCAGAAGGCAGTAGCCCAGCTCAGATCACTCTCCAGGCTTGTTAACCCAACAGGATGAAGTCATCGGCCAGGAGATGGAAGCTACGAACCAGACGGGAGGCTGCACTGCTCTGGCTGCCCTGTATTTCCAGGGAAAGCTGTACGTGGCTAACGCTGGGGACAGCAGGTGAGCCACAATGAAAGGGGGAGGTTGCTAGGGGCTGAGAGCTGGGAGATAAGCTGGGCTTCCAGCATCCTGTTTAATCCTACTGAAGGTAAATGTGCAGCCCAGCCATTTCCCTCCTGCCTCCCGCAGGACCCGCTGGATGGACGGATGCTCTCATGCCTCCTGGAAGGGTTTGGGGATTTCAAGGGAAAAAGTTAGCACTGCCCAGCCACAGGGCAGCGTTGGGGTGATGGTGCAGCAGCAAGCTTAGCCCTGAAGGTGTTTAAGACTGGAAGGTGATTTCAAAGCATCCTGAGAGCTTCCTCATCTGGCCTTGGCCCACCGTTCCTCTAGCAGTGAGCTCTGCCATCGTCAAACCAGGCAGGCTCAGTTCTCTGCTGCAACAGTGCAATTGCAATGGAATTATTTAAAACGCACCGGCATTTTTAAACGTTCCTGGGTGCAGATGTATTCTCTGGCATTGCTCTGCCACTGGTTACCCTCAGTCCCACGCCTGGCTGACCCTGGGGCTAGCCTCTGTAAGAGGAGGGCTGTGGTGACGGACACAGCTCAGCTCTTTGCCTCTTCCCTCTCCTAGGGCAATTCTTGTTCTGAAGGACAGCGTTGTGCCCATGAGCTGCGAGTTCACACCTGAGACAGAGAGGCAGCGAATCCAGCACTTGGTGAGTGGCTCCGTCCGTGCATCAGACAGTCCAGCATCCCACTGGGTCAGGGCTTGTGGCAAGAGCACCACCAGCTTTCCTCAAAGGCCAGAATGTCATCTGGCCCTCGCCAAGGAGGGCGGGGGGCAAGAGTCAACCAACAGCCTTTAGTATAGGAGATGCTCATGTCTTCCTTGGGATGTGCTTTCCCAATTGTGTTATCTGTTCTGCTGCTGGGAGTGCCAGTCCCGAGACAGAAGCAGTTTTGGTGCCCATCTCTGCTGAAGCAGAGCCCATCCATCCTCATGCCTTAATTCCCTCCTCCAGGCTTTTCTTTTCCCCAAGCTCCTGGATGGTGAGTTCACACGGTTTGAATTTCCACGGAGGCTGAAGGGAGATGATGTGGGCCAGAAAGTCCTGTACCGGGATTACTTCATGGAGGGCTGGTGAGTCCCTTCTGCCTGAGGATGAGGGTGCGGCACAGGGCAGCTTTACCCGCTTGTAGCAATGGGGAGGTGAAGGGAGAAGGGGCATGCCCCACTGGTGAGAGCAGCGGGCTTGACAGTGCAGAGCTACGTCAGACCTTGGCAGGGTGGTTAGGGAACAGTTGAGATGGTCCTTCTGGGCTCTTGTGAGGTGGGGCTGGGGCAGGTACAAGGTGGAGAAGAAGAAGGAGAGTGAAAAACATCTGGCTGTTCAGCAAGGAGTCATATTCACTGCATCTGCTTCAGCAAGTCACCTTGCCCCACCTCAGCCAGCTGCCTGTGCATGGGGGCACCACGAGGGTTAAATTACAGTCTAAAAGCTTGGACTGTGTTGTTCCTTTAAGTCAGACCAATCCCAAATCAACACTGAGTTGTCTGTTCTAGGGGATACAAGACAGTGGAGAAAGCTGACCTCAAGTATCCTCTTGTCCATGGTCACGGGAAGCAGGTAGGTTAATGCTTTACACACTGCTAAGGCAGAGGAAAATCTTCTGGGGGGTCCTCAGCATCCCCGTCACTCGTGGTCACGCTCCAGGGTGCTACGGCAGCCTGGGGCTGCAGAGCACCCAGTGCTGTGGGGCTCTCCAGCGTGGCACAGTCCCGCAGCCCCAGTACAGCAGCTCGCTTCGCTGGCACCGTGCTGCCTGGTTAGTGTAAAACAGAGCCCTCCGGAGCAGAGAGGTTGCACCCTCCTCCAGAACACCTTTGGGCAGATCAGACAGCAGCCCTGAGCCAGCCTGCCCTTTCCTTATCTCCCCTTGCACACAGGAACTCACTTCAGATGAGTTTGCAAGGAGCTAGCGCAGAACCTCCTTTGCCAGGAGAAAGGACCCCCTTGCCACCCCCAAACCAACCCAATTTTCTTGCCATCCCAAATCAGGAGCAGATGGCACCATAGGCTTCCCGAGGTCTGTAGCATTACCCAGAGCCACCCATGGGCCACCAGGAGCCATCCACGTGCAGGCTGTCTGTCTCCACACTCACATCAGGCCATCGCTTCTGATTGCTCCTCCATCTCTGATGTCTCCAGGGGCTGCTCTGGGTGATGCTTGGAGAAGGGTCCTGAAGGCAACACAGATAAGGCAGGACACGCCAGACATCAGCCTTTAAAGCTGCCACATTCTTGTGTTCCAACACTGCTTTGTTTTGTTTCGGGACAGGCTCGCTTGCTGGGGACTCTGGCTGTCTCTCGAGGTCTGGGGGATCATAAACTCAAAGTCATCGACACCAACATTGAAGTCAAACCTTTCCTGTCCTGCATTCCCAAGGTCAGTTGTGGCACATGGAAATGGCAGGGTGGAAAGAAACATGCTGCTCCCACTCTGTAGCACCCACCTTTTACAGAGCTGGCAGGTCTGTACAGACCTTAGCCTTTTTCCATCCCCCACCTCTCCGCGTGCTGCCCAGAGAATCGCCAAGACAGAGGAGTCTAGAAGCACAGCAGCAAGGGGACATAAAGGATTCAAAGCACTGTGGTCCCACTTTAAGTCATCTCTCGAGGGAAGAGTCATCTTCCCAGCCCCTCCGGTACATTGCAGGAATTGTCACTGATTTACTCCTGTGTTTTCCAGGTGAATGTACTTGACTTTGCTCTCCATGACATTAAGGAAGATGATGTCCTCATCATGGCAACTGATGGCCTTTGGCATGTTCTGTGCAATGAAGATGTGGCCCATATGGTCAGGAGCTTCCTTGCAGAAAACAGGACAGATCCTCACAGGTAGTACAAGCCTTGCCGTCATTTTTCCTTACAAAGAACCTGGTCAGACCAAAAGCAGGCTGAGATGGCTCTGCTTCTAGGTCAGCTCTAGCATGAGCAAGCAGTCTTTTCTGTGACTCTGGAAACTGCCTCCTAATCTCTCCCCATCCTAAAGGAACAATTATAAAGTTAGTGTCTACCTACTTTGACAACGCAAAGCCACATCTCCATGTTCTTTTTCAAGGATAGTGCCACGTTAAACCAAACCTCACATTTTTTCCACCCACAGGTTTTCAGAACTGGCCAAGTGCTTGGTACACAGAGCAAGGGGAAAGAAGAAAGGCCACCAGTGGATGCTGGATGACAGCCACGAGGCATCCTACGATGACATATCTGTATTTGTCATACCACTACACAACAGGGATGAGGACTGACTTAGCATGACAGCAGGATCTCTGTGTCCCTCTCCTGTGGTGCTGCTCAGCATCAGCCCGGGACTGACGGATTTCTGCTGCGCACGTACGCTCTCTTCCAGCAAAACCATCCACAGTGAAACCTGGAAATGCACAGCCAGCACTTATGCAGAAGATCAACAAGAACATTAGCTCCTTAAGAACATGCAAGAGAGGAACAGTGGGCAACAAATCATTCCCCTTACTCCTTTCTCATTGTTGGGCCAAGGAGAAATTGCAAAGGGTGCTATTTCTAAGATCTTTGCGGTACAGCAGGAATCGTTTATTTTTCTAGTGACTCCTCTCCCTTTTTAATGTTGAAGAATGAGGCTCAATTGAGATCCAACCAGTCTCAAGAGCTGGATTTTAGTGAGACTTGAATTAAGTCATCTAAAACTGGATGGACAAGCTGAAGTCTCTCTCGTATCCATTTGCTGTAACGTGAGATGTACTGAAAACCCAGGAGCTGCTGGTAAGACAGCGTTAGGCACGGCCGTGCCTGCCGAACGCCTGTGCTGAAGCAGTAGCCCAGGCCTCTTGAGCAGGTTGCCGTTTGTAGGCAGCACCGCCTCAAAACAGACCACGTTAGCAGATGAAGCTACACATTGGCGTACAGGGGCCTCCTGTGTAAAGAAACGTGCCTTACTGTTATTTAAGAGCATGTAAGTCTGTTAGTATGTCATGCAGTCTACGGATTTCTAACAAATCTTGGTCCAGAACACTTTTTCTGTTCATTCAGGTAACTTCTCCCAGCAAGGCTGGTTTTGTAGCAGTTGCACTGATGAGAACAGAAGTGTTAAGTCCGTCAGCTGATTCAGTAGAAGAGCTCTAAGTAAAATAAAACCGGTTTGTTGAAATTTGTCTGCAGTGCTGAATCACAAATGCTTACACTCACTACGACAGAACAGCAGCACAGAAGACGTGCTAAACTGAGCTGTGCCTTAAGTTCTAAGAATCTGCTTCTCAACCTGTTCATTAGCCAGGGAAATTCAGGTCTGGACAAGCTTCCCATCTCCCCAAGTTCCCATCTTGTTTTCCTTACTCCTTATAAAAGTTGCAAGATTCCTCAGTGAAGCGGGCAAACCCCAGCGCATGTTTAAGTTCCATGAGGATGAAAGTCCAATTTTTTTTTTTTTTTCCCATGCATCTTACTGCAGTTTTATTCCTGTCAGAGTTTTTACACAGACCCGAGATGGAGAAAAACAGCCTTAGAAAATTGCAGGGGTTTTCGCTTGGGATTTGTCTTTGCCAAAACCCAGGTTGTCACTAGAAGTGTTCCCTCAGCAGTGCTGCCCCAAGGGCTGGGTGTCAAAAGATGATTTCCTGCAGTGGGAGGCCTGGACCCAGGAACGAGGAAGCCTTCTCAGGTATCTGCTTGTAGCTTGGGCAAGGGATATAACAAAGACCATTTATCTCCAGCTTCATTTTTCCCCCATCTTCTCAAGTTTAGCCTGAAAATGATGCACGTGGGTTTTACCCATGTTAACGCAGTGCTAGTTCCCGTCCCCCTACAGCAGCCGTAATGCTCTGTATGCATTGGCTGCAGTGACTCAGTTCTCCTGGTGCTCCAAACCAAGAAGCTATTTCCCCACCTTCCGGTTGAGAACGGGCTTGGCTCTCCCATACAGACGTCAGGCTTCTGTGACAGCCCTCCACCTAGGGCACCATACCTCAACACGTAGCTGTTCCCTATCCCGATACATTCCTAGGCAAAAAAACCCCCCACATCTTAAAATGCGCAGTTTATCTAGGGATAGCTTCAGAGCATCACAACTTCCACTACAGAGCTTCTGACTTTCCAAAACAAAGAGGCTTTTAAAAAAAAAAAAAAATTATGATTTTCCCATTCCCCTCTAAGAAAACAGCAAGTCGTATCACGCCGGACAAATGCAGAACTTAGAGCACTCTGATCTCTCTACAAAAAATTTATTGGTTAACAGCCACAACATTGAATTCTCCACATACGTAGTATTTTGTGACAAAGCATGATTTGCCTTTAGGTATTTACACTCATCTGGCAGATACCACCTAGGAGTCAAACTCCCCAGACCAGCTCACGACCAAAGAGACCAGTTCTTGTAAGGCTTGCCAGGATCCCAGCCCCTGACCCAAAACCAAGGTGAAGTCTCTTAAAGTGCAAATATAGTCAAGAGGCATTGGAAAAGATACACTGCTGCTTCCAAATTTGTTCATTTCATTGCTCCTGTGTCCCCCAGAGCAGGGGTCGGGACATGAACCGAGGACATAGAAGCCTCAAAAAAAAAAAAAATCTCTCAAAGAAACTTGGAGAAGAGAATTACACCCAAAGCCTCCTACAGCCCAAGCAGATGTGCTCAGCCACCAGCACTGCTTATTTAGAGGTGGGCTGTCGAGTCTCACTTCCCCCTCGTTTTGAAGAAAGGTCTTGCCTTCATCCCAAAGAACATGAGGAGGATTCCTCTTTGAAATAGCAAATTTGGAGGGAATGCCATTTCCTGCTTGGCTTTACATAGGTTGGACACTCTGTTAGAGCTGGGAGAGCTGTTTTTAACGAGGTCCGTTTCTCATTAGCTGGCTGCTCCGAAGAGCACAGGAATTGCAGCCCTGATACTTTCAGAGAAGCACACAGAAGCTGAAAGGTAAAAGCTTTACTTACCTTTCCTGTCTAACCTTCTAGAAACACGTGATACTCAGGTTTCCTGACAATACTTGGCACATTTCCCTCTCTTAACGGCAATGGAAACACCGAGTGCTACATCAGCCAAGAAAGATGTCTCTGCCTGTGTGGGTGGCAGTCGGCCCTAGGAAGGCATTTGGCTTTAATTTTGAACTGAGCCTTCGTGCTGCGTTGTCCACAAACCTGGAAATTTATCGTCACTCTAGAAAGCTACTGAAGTTCTTAGTGTATGCATCCTTCTAGATCGGTCCTTTGGTCCTCTTTTTCTTAAACATTCCGTGCTGCAATGCACAACGTTTTACATCACTGCAAGCAGAAGAGAGCTGAACAACCGTCTTTAGACAAGCGCTCAAACCACTTTAGCAAAGAGCATTTTTAGAACAAAATACTTCCAAATGTTTCCCCCCAAAAGTAACAAGAAAAACGGATGGAGGCTAACTGTTCACTTCCTCAGGCAATGCACTTGGTAAAACCCTGAAAGGTTTTTTCCTACTGAACACTAGTTTAGCTGTTAAAATGCACTACAAACCCCAAATACTTGTATGTTACAAACCACTGCAAAACATCTGCTTACAGAAACACCAACAATGGTAAAATAGCACCAAGCAGCCTGAAATGCAACAATACTGAGTTGAAGAGGTGGCTGTGGAAAGCTCGTCAACTATGAGTACCGAGATAACCATCTCCCTTCGTGCTGGGCACGTACAGGTGACGGTGGGACAGTACAGAAGAGGGATGCTGGTGTAACAGTACGAATACCTCATCTGCATTGCCAACAGCAGGCCTGTTCAGCAAGATCGAGTGGGTCAGTTTGCTGTTCCCTTCCCTCCTCCAGTCTGGACGACAGCAAACTCCCACCACAGACCCCTCTCGTTAGACATGGCTCTAAACTCGTGCAGTAGCATCAGCAGAGGCAAACCACGGAGCCCAAGGAGAAGCTTCAACTCAGCATCAACTCAAACATCAAGTTTATCCGACTGCCTCATGCGGGCAGTCCT
The DNA here is from genome assembly GCA_011801015.1 of Ardeotis arabs. Taxonomy (NCBI): domain Eukaryota; kingdom Metazoa; phylum Chordata; class Aves; order Otidiformes; family Otididae; genus Ardeotis; species Ardeotis arabs. Next base: position 15,305 of record JAAGAY010002604.1, on the reverse strand, counting down.
CCTGCCGACTGTCACAGGCAACGCTGCAGCTCGGCACGCGCTGCTGCTGTAAGGGAACCAGCAGTGGAGACATGCTCATGCCCCATCCCCAGCTCTTAGCACAGCGCATTTCCACTGATGACGACTGCGGAGGGAAAAAAAAAAAAACACGCAAGGAAAAGCAGAACAGAAGCAGCTGCTCTACAAGCTGACTTACTTTTCCAGGGAGACATGCTCTGAATTATATACAAGGCCCCACAGTTGAGATGAACTTTGCTGCAGTAGGGGAACACCCAGACAACTGACCCAAGGTAAAATGCTCGAGCACGGCTCTCCAGTATGGACTGGCACTTGAGAGCAGAGAACATGCCGCTACTGTGCTTGGCACCTTACCAGTATTTTACACTTAGGAGAGGGGAAGCACACGTGACTGGGCGAGGGAAAGACTTGACTTTCCAAGCTGTCACCCCGCACGTAAAGCCAAGCATGTTTGCAAAGGCAAGAACACAATGAACACCACATTTATACCGAGCCTGTCCCAGCCTGCTGGTGTATGCATCGATCAATGCAGCGTTTCAGGAAAAAGAAAGAAACTGGAACCAGGCTTGAAGAGCAGCTTGCCAACCTTTCTGTACCATTTGCCCACAAGCCTCTCTGGAGCAGGAAAGCACATCCCTCCCGCCTCTTTGCAGGCGCATTCCTTGGAGCAGGGCCACAACAAAGCAGAGTCAGCACAGTCACATGTAAGATTTTAAAAACTCAATTCTGAAGACACCATCTGACAAAGGAAGCATCGCTTTTCCAAGGCTATCGCTGAAAACCTGCAGGACCTGTAGCAGAATGCGTGATGAACTAACTGCATGTCAGTTTTATCAACAAAGGGATACAGGTCTAAGCCTGGTGTGGGGAGAATTTAACGGAGCTTATTTACAAATCAGGAGGGGAAAACTGCATCGATGAAGGTAAACAGCCTAGACAGCCCACAATACTGGCCCACATCATATTCTTTAATATCTAAAAAGTAAAAAAATATGGCCCATTCCCACTGCCACCCTCCCGCCCCCCAATATTTACAAGTAAGATCAGCCAAGATGATACATAAAGAAGATACACAGGCAGACTGTGCTCTCAGTCTCAGTTTGGTTTCTCCATCGTCCTGCTGACAGACTCCTTTATTGCTTGGGACACTGACCGGACCTCATCAGGACTGTCTGCACCCTCCGGGATGCTGGCACAGCAAACAGCAGGGAGGCTTCGGCAAGCTCTGGCAGTGGACAAAACCTGTGTTGTTTGTTGCACACTAAATCGCCAAAAAAAGGATGACAGGATGTATAACGTATATTTACAGTCACCCACTCTTTTGCCATGTGTGCCACTGCAAGAGAATCCAGCATCTGCTGTTTAAGTTGAAGAATGTCAGTGTTCACATGTGGCACAGAAGTAACTTTGCATCTGTGGACTGCAGTGAAATCAGAGATCCCAGATGTGAAAAACATGCACTTATGGGAAGGAAACGCATGTTCCACCTTGGAACATCAACAGCTTTGTGCACTTACAGAAGGAAAACACAATTACAGCTTAAAAAATGCCACAAACATGTTGTAACTAAAACAGACTTCATTGCTCTTAGAAATAATACTGTGTCAGTTCCAACTTCGGCTGAAGCCTGCTGGGCACGGACTGGAAGGTAAGAACGTGTAGCATGCCGCTTCTGAACATGCTGGGAGGCCGAGTGGAAGAGTCCTCGCAAAGGAATGCAACAAATAAAGGTAAGACGTATGGAAACATATGAAGGAACAGGAACACAGTCTAGGAGACCTAGGCAATTCCAATACTATGCTTCAATGATGCGCTGCTGTTAGCAGTATGGAAGTCATCTGACAGCAGCTGCAGCGTAGGAATTAGTCGTCGATAGTTGGCAACCAGAAGGCCTAGAAAAGAGTAAAGAACAAACAACTTTTACAGAGCAGAACACAAGTCTCTCCCACAGCACACTGCAGCAGCTCATCACTGCTACCTTCTATAAGCACACAGGCAGATTACTAAAGAGACAGCAACACCCTCCCAGCAGTTGAAGGTTACAATCCTTGCTTATGCTGGTTAGGTTTGCACTGCGCATTCTCCAGAGCAAGCCAGTCTTACAGAAACTGAAAATACCAGCCGTGTACAGTGACCTAAAGAACTCCTACTTCTGCATGTACATTCACTCACTGTTCTGCTTTCATGTGTCTGTTCAAATGCTGGCTTGCCCCGCACACCTATCTGCCAGTTAAGGTGCAATCAAAGTGAGACAGACAGGGACCTGGCTCTCACCAAAGCCCGAGGAAACATCCATCAGCGGCACTGAGCCTTCAGATTCATTTCTAAACGGGTCAGCATTGAGCTAGGAGGAACTGAAAACCACTTTCCTTACCATATTAGAACATGCGCTAGCAAAAGTCATGAATTTTGGATTGAACTGCAGACAGGTTATAGGACCAGTGTGTTTCCCATCCAGCACTGCCACCTTCATTCCACTTTCCCCATTCCAAACATGAATCTTCCCATCCTCTGAACCTGCAGGCAGAAATGGAAAACAAGATATGCAAGATACCTTGGAGAAGCCAGCAGAGAAAACGAAGTACATAACCTTTTCTGCCAGAGAACTGTAGGAACAAGCATGCCTTCTCTTCATAGCTTAACCTTTAAAACTCCCAAAGTATCACTAGGGCATTTACAAAACATCAGAGTTCACACACCTGCATCCAAACAGCAGGTTTGTATCTTTGCACTGCAGAGACTCAGCTACGCAACACAGTGCAACACTACTCTGGCAAAGAGGTTAACAACTCCCGTCACTCAGTAGAAATGGAGAGCTGACACCATCCAGCTAAGGAGGAAAGACCCTCGCCAACCTGCACTGATGTGCCAGAGGCCAAAAGGTGGGTCTAGGAGTCACTGTTCGGACAAGTTCTCACTTCAGACACAGGAGATAAATACTTCACTTGCTAGGCACAGAATCAAACCAAAGGCTTTACCCGAAGGTAACCAGATTTCAATGCCAAATACCAGAAGCTTCACTGGAGATGTCAACTCCCCACATTGCTACAACAGGACAGGTTTTTCACTTTAAAATGGCATTTTGCAAACTCTGAGGCTGGACACTTCACATTTTTAGAACTCAATTCTGCTTTAGTCTCATTTTAAATAGGATCCCTAATAAAAATGCATGGTATTTTCTTCTGCCTCTGTACTTATATGTATAGACTTTGTGGGAGGAAAAATTAAGGAGCACAAGTCACAACTTAACCATATGTAAAAACTGAACAGAAATAAGCAGTTTGGAACTTCTTCCACTATAGATTTCATTTGGAAGGGCGCAACAGGAAGGTAAATATGTGCAATAAAGCACTCTCCAGAGACAGATTAAGCAAAGAACTGCACCCCTACCCCGCCTTCTCTGCAATCAGGAAGTTCTCAGCCAGAACAAATAAAGTTGTTTTGCCAAGACCATCACAATGAGGATCTGGTTACCAATTACCACAAAGTTAAACATTATTTGATGTACCAGCCATATAAATAAGAACAAAAAGGAAGTGCTAGGAAAGGGCAGTGCCACATAGATGTGTCTGACCTGTGTTCATGGGTCCTGTTGGACAGCAGAGCGTAGCAGCGTGACTGAAGCGTTTACCTTGGGGTGCCCAACCTGCAGCACCAGACTTTGCAGGAGCTGCAACTGCTATTGCCACCCACTTCACTCAAGTGTCCCCCCCGTGGGGGGGTGAGGAAGGGGGCCTGGGCCAGCGGAATCACGTGCTGGGAGCCATCAGGCTGATGCCTACTGCTTCTATCAAGGGTTCAGCAGAGCTTGTTCCACAGGCATAGGGATTCACAGAGCCACATGAACAAAATTCGCCAGTGCCTGAGAGGTGTACAAAGGCACCAGGCTATGGGACCAACTGCCCAAGCACAGACAAGTGCCTTGTTCATCAGGTAATGGAGGACAGGCCACAACATACAGCCCAACATGCTTTTAGACGCAGGACACGAGCGCATCCTAGCACAGGGTGAGGATCATTGACATAAATTATGTGACAGATCTCCACACACTGCTATAGTTTGCCAGTTTCTTATCTTTTTTGGAATAGTGTTCATATATAAAGGAAAGGCAGGCTCATTTACATTTCAGTCTAGAAAATGCTGAGTAAAGTAACAAGCCAGAAAACTGTCAATACAAAGCATTGTATTATTTAAATACATTCTGCTTCCCAACACAGACACAACTTTAGTCCTATATAACACAGCTAATTTCAGAGCACTGAAATTCTTTCAAGAGAAATTATCTTACCTATCATGATGAACTGAGAGTCTGGTGTGAATGATGCCTCCAGCGTGACGGCCTTACTATTGTTATAACCCTATGGCACAAAACAGGAGAACCTGTAGTAGAGAGTGTGTCCGCAGCAATCTCGCAGCCAAAGCGCAGCTGCTCCCAAACTTAACATCGAGTTTCAAGGAGGTAACACAGGCAACAGGCTCACCCCAAATGTATGCAGGACAGCTCCTTTAAAGGCATCAATCAGTCGAATGAACCCTCCATTAGTCGATATAAGGATGAGTTTGCCATCGTTACTGAACTTCAGGCCTGTCCATTCACATGTTCGATCATACTGCATCTTAAATGTAGCAAATGGCCCCTTCAAAGAAAAAAATGGGAAATATGATGTAGACTCTGTATGCACTGCTGCTAACAAGAGTCTGCTTTTAACCTTAGCTCAGGAAAAAGTTCAGGATTTTTCAAAAGAAAATCTTTAGTCCTAAGATATCAAAGGGAAGTGTCATGGCAAAAACATGTCACCACATGTGTAAGTTTCAAAGAAGCATGAATCCACAGTTTCCATAGCAGAAAAGGGGAACAATAGGGTGTTTCAATACCCAAGACTCCCATACTCTACCACATTCAACAGCAGAAATTAGTTTAAGGTAGAATGGAGTTTTCAAACAAGGCTGCTAACTGAAGTTAGAGAAAAAGCTTGAACCAGTGTTACTGTCACTTGACTTTTTGAAAACCATGGAAATAACTATGCTCAGTGCTTAGCCAGTTCAGCTACCCACCCAGTTACAGTTTCCTTTGAACTTTCCAACCTTTCTGACAATCCTGGCTTCACCTTTGTCAGTGTTCTTCCAGAACAAGCAATAAGGGGGAAAAAAAAAACCCAACAAAAAAACAAAAACAAAAACAAAACAAAACCTAAACCACCAAAATCCAACAACAAAAAGCCTAAAGAGGAGTTTGGAACAGGTTAAAGAGTTAGCAGAAGAAAACTAACATTGGTTCAAGAGTGGATTTCAGGATTTGGTGACAGCAGGTAGCCCTTTCTGTCTGTGAGATGTGCAACTACTGAAAACACTCTATGTGCCAAGTAGGCACCTCAGAGAGTAAGCTGGCGTAAAAAAAAATCCAGTCTCTGAGCACTGAGTTTAAACTACTTCTTGCAAGCTAAGAAGCGTAAGAAGTTAAGGTAGCTCACCTTGTCAAAAGAACGGAGATCATAAAGCTTCACCATTTCAGAATTGACTCCAGCAGCAAAAATCAACCCTTCTGGGTCAAAAGAACACACAGGCTTCCCCTGGAGATGCATTAAACCCTAGAAAATAGAAGCAGTCCAAATTATTTTGTGATACTGATGCTTACATTTCTACCATCACCCTCTGAGTCCACTGTGAGCAGGACAGCAGCCGACAGGCAGAACAACTGAATTTCAGTTGTAACTACTGAGGTTTTACAAAGGTTCAGAACTCAACTTCTCAAAAGCAACTCTTGACTACTTCAGGTCATCCCATAGAGCTTCCAGCTTGCTGCAATGACTAAGTTTATATTAGAACAAATCAAGACCTCATTTGAGCCGTTATCCACTCAAAAAGTACCCAGAGAAAGGAGGATGATGTGGCTGCATTAATAACCATACCAGACCCACTGCTGCTGGGATTGATAGCAACACTCTACCAATTATGGTTGCAAAGTCAGGGAAAAAAAATAAAAAAAAGTATTTTGAAAGCAAGTAGAAACAGCTCCAGTGAACACCACTGCTGAACTTTCCATTCCTGTTTAATGAAAACTCATCCATTCCAGAAGCCAATAGACCTTATATACTAAAACTGACAGATTACTTTCAATGCTTATTTTTAACGTTAACTTTTCCTTAACTCACATAGTAGAAAAGACTTGAGAAAATTTGGTAAAAGCCAACAAGGTATATATTTTTCTGTATCCTGACTGGCAGGTCTATGCGTGTTAGCCAAGTGTCTTTATGTAACTTGTAACACATAAATAAAATACACATCTTTGATTAAATCAGCAATACATTTAAGAAGTTTCTGCATTTCTGAAATACCACTCTTCTCTAGAGAAGCCTAGAGACTTGACTACTTCTCTCCTCTTTCCAATTTAGGTCAGTTTCCCTGTGATCTCTGAAGGCTAGGCGGTAAGCTAGCCAACTCTCGGGGCTCTGGCAAGCAGGGCAGCTCTGGTTTCGCTGTAACATTTCTAGGCACTACGGCTGCCACCTCATGGGCAAACTGAAAGGTACAAGTAACATTTCCTCAACCTGTTTCCCAAACTTTGCTTGATGCAGCTTCCAGTTAGAAGTCCTCGTTTTACCATTTTTACAACTTCAGGTATTAGCATAAATCATACAACTCTGCAAACTGAATTTACAGCCGTGTCTCCATTGGGATGAATCTCAAAGTTGCTACCGATGAAACTTATACACTGGCATTAAAGGCATACTCCCAGAGAAAGGAAAAATTAAGATTTCTTGTCAGAAAAAGCTTGGGTTTAAGACAGATAAAAACATTTTGTAAGAAGTGTAATCTTTTATTCCTTTTGCATTTACAGTTACATCACCTGGAATAAGTAAATAGCCCTCTCTCATAAGAAAAATGGTCCCAGTGAGATGGCAAAATGAGACCGCAACACCACGTGTCCAGATATAGGGACAAAACAGCTCATCACCAATAAAAGTTGGAGATCCTACTCCTAGTCTTTCATTCCTGCCCCTGCTGCCAGCTCTGGTACTTTTTTCACCACACACAAACCTGCTTCCACTAAAAAAAAAAAGTACTGTAAAGTATTCCAGCAAAATAAATAAATAAAAACAAATAGGGTTTTGCCTTGCTAGAAGTTAAATCTGCTCACAAACAGGTCTGATGAACAACAAAGGTGATGGAAGGATGGGGTAGACCATATGGCTGCTATACTACCTTAGATCATCAGTTTCTTCATCAAATTTAATTGCATCAAGACATCAATTTTAAACACAAACACACTATAAACACTCATAAAATGCACCTCCCAACGCCCGTTCCGCTGTCATTTCCAACGAGGAGAGATGCTGGCTAAGAGAGAACACCCTCTGCATGGGGTAGCAGCCTGATGAACAAGCTGATGACACCCAGCTCTTCTCATGTTTCATCAGCTGTGGGTGTTATTTCTTGCTCTTCCCAGCGCCTCTCCAGGTGAGAAAGCAAGTGGTATTACACAACACAACATACATATTTCACAGAGATTTGTGATCGAGGCTCCTTCAGCATTCCAGGAAGGTGTCAACACTAAAATCAGAAGCGTACATTTCTGGCAGTATTTTTGTTTTATTATGAGCACACATCAATTTTTCATCCTTCTAACTAAAAATGCAACACATTAGGCACATGAATTTGATATCCTACCTGGCAATTTGGAGACCGGAGATCCCACAGTCTAATAGTTTTATCAAGGGACCCAGAAATAAAAGTATCATCCACTGGAGACATTGAAAGAGCAACCACTCTGCAACACAGAAGACCACATGGATCAGACAATACAAAAGAAGGACCGGAGCAACATCTACCCCAACAGTTGTGTACAAGATCGTAATTGCCATTAACAGCTCTAAAAAGCAAAATGCAGAGTGAATCAAGGGTAACATAACTCAAGCTCATTACAATCATTATTTCAATTTCTTCTGTACTGCCCCCAAGCCACATCTTACCTTTTCGTGTGCCCTGGGAAATACCGAATGTATTTGTTGTCGTGCAGGGAGAGGTATCGGATTGTATCTGAAAACATAAAGAAACCATAAGCTTTACTGTACCATGAACCCAATCAAGTTAGAAACAGACACAAATCAATCTGGTTTCCAAGGCAGAAGTGGAAACGAAGCACCAGGAAGGATACTTCCCACAGCCTGAAGTCGTATTACCTACAAACCGTAATGCGATTTAAGCAAGTTTATTTCAAAGTTGCTAAAATTTAAGCACCACTAGGTTTTATTCCATCATTCGCACAAAAATGAAAGTATCAAAAAGTTGATACTACCACTTTTTTTTTTGCTATACAGCATGAATCTTTCTCTCTTACTGATGTGCACATCTGGCAAATAACTTTCAAACTGAAGAGTAAGCATAGGAAACGTGTGAATTCAAGCATTTAGCCAGAAGGGAGATAGAAATATGAAGTTCAAAGCCAGGACAAGACCATTTAAAAGTAGTAAATCTATCTTTTTAAATCTGAGAATCAACAGCTTCACGCATTCTCTGCACTTTGAGCAGTTAAGCTTTGAGAAGAGGACAGAGAAATAATCTAAAGCTTAGTCCACTTAAAGCAATCTTAAAAATATATTGAATAAAACAGAGCAACACCACAACATTTCTCAAGTAGTAATTTTATTCCGAGTGTAGATGAACATACTTAGAGTAGCCTAGAATTTCGGAAGATGCTGTTGAGACTTTCTCCCAAGAGTAAAAGAAATCCTTGTAAGAGGAAACAATTAGTAAAGTACAGAAGCTACTTTTTAATCTTTATGTGCAGATCCATCTGAGCAATGAAACACAAAGAGCACAAGTTAAACCCCTGGTATTGGAAAGCAGCATCAGCAGAACGTCTTCTCACACCAGAGGACACTTGTCTAAGCTACTGGTGGACGGGATAGGTTGGCATTACACATCTGCACTACGCAGTGCCAAGAGACTGTACTGCTGTTACAAGCCCTGCTGAGGCCCCAAAGATAAACTGAGGGAAAAGGACATTTTTACTTTTGACTTGGAAGGACAACAGCCAACAGCATGCAGTATGCACAGAGCATTTTAACACTTATAAGAGCTACAATGCTTTCTGAAAGGCTCATTCAGCAAAATTTGGTTTCTGTGAGAAAAAAAGATCAAGTTACCATTTTTGCCTGAGATTTCACATCAAGCTACCAAAATTTTAGACCACCCTCCAGTATCTGGTAAGAAAACTGAAGCTGACTAACAAAGCCGGAAGCATGATGCTGGGAACAAAACACACCGGTTTGAAAGGCTCTAAGCAACTTCAGGTGACTATCCAAACTGTAAAGCCCTAATACCAGTGTCACATCCCATCCTGGCTAGAATCGATATGCTTCAAGCATGGCGTTAGGATAGATCTTCAGTTATTCCTGCAAGAACCGTCATTACCTGATTTCTGAAGTATCCATGCAGAATTTCATCTTTCTTTGCTAAAGAGGAAGCACTGGGTAACTGCAATCCTTTGTGATCCCTTCTGTTGGCAGTGCTCTGTCCCAGGCAAGGCAGTGGCCTGTACAGTTATCTCCTGTACCGGGTGGTATCATAGACCCTCAAACTGTACAAACTACTACCTCAGCCTGGGATCAGGCAAGAGGAACTCGGTTCAAAGGTCTTGAGGAAATCTTCGGAAGTGGATCGGTAGCAATTCCAACACACAAAATGCTTGGGAGCAAGTGCCAGCCCTCCTATAACATGTTCCTGGATTCATTTTCCCTCCCAATAGCTCCATTAACAGATTAAACACAATGCCTCTCGCCCAAGACTGCATGCATTAGGGACTAGAGAGTATCTGGACCCCTACAGAACACACTGCTGTTTTTTTTATTAGGCTTACAGCTCATAACAACAACAAATACTTTCACATTCTATCTTTTCCTTTTCTTCTAATTTATCATAATGCTACTCTGCATGATGAAGACTCTTAAGTTTTAGTTCCTCAAAGACTTACGTGTGCTTACAAACAAAAACTCACAACTGAAAATGGCATTAAAAACAGACCATTAAATTGTTAATTAACTGTAAACTAAATAACAGCAAAGTCAAAAATGTGATATAACAAAGTAATACCTTGATTTAAAAAAAAATTAAGTAAGCTGTGAAATAGACTAAAAAGGCAAGTGCTTCCTGTTACACTTTTAATCCTTTTACACTATTAAATCTAATTCCATTGGAAACTTCCTCATTCCTCTGGTTTCAGGCTCAGCTTGTTCTAGTTTAACCTGACTTCCTAACTCTTAACTTCCACCTGCCCTAAGTTCATACTCTCTTAAGTTCCTTAAGTAACTTAGCACACGCCCCAAGGCACCAGTATCTGTCCTGTCAAGCTCTATCTCTGCAAAGGAAAAACCAAACCAAACCCACTACTCCAGAAATGATTATGAGTTTCCAAACACAATGTTAAACCCATTTATAAAGTGCTGTGCTAAGAGACTCGTTCAACGAAAAACTCTCAGACACCGACTACAACAAGCAAAACTGAGACAGAATTTGAAATTAACACTGGCTATTTCCAACCTTTGGAAGTATTGCCAGATAGAAGAATTAATGTATTTACCTGTGTCAGTTCTTAAATTTGAATTTTAAATTAAACTCAAATACATTAATAGAGAGCCTGTCATGAAGCTCTAGAAGCCCTTCGATGTCACCAAACCACAGAGTGTAGCTATCACAGACACTGACTGTGGAGAAACGGCATGAAAATGGGTGGTTTCTCTATTACATGGAAAAAACAGAGTAACAGAAGTAAAGCCAATCTCAGAAGAGCTCAGTGACATCCTCCAGGTCTGGCTGGTGATCTGCTGAGTTACCTGAACTTCCTGCCCTCTCTGCTGCACACAGAGAACGGAAAAACATTCCCTTCCTTTGCAGTTGACTTGTGTATCAGACAGAGCCACGGCGTTTAGCCCAACTTCTGGCCACGTGCTCCTTTTACCTCATTTCATGCATAAGAAATTAATGCACAGAGGCAGACAACGCTGGTATCAAACAGCAAAGCTAACAGCAGAATCAAGAACAAAACTTTTATTGCACTAACAATGTTTAATCCCTTAGTTATTGCAGCAACGAGCAAAACTCCCGTCAGCATGCTCGAGGGAAGATTGAGTTGTGCATCAGAGATGAACATTAATTCCTGTCTCTGACAGCACGTTTATCACCAAAAAGCTGCTGTTATTTTTTCCCAGCTTTTCAGTTCTATTTATGCAGGCATGTAGTTTTAAGTGCAAGGAGATTAAATACACACAACTTACCGTCTATTTTGTTGGAGCTGTACACAACAGTGTTGGCAGCATGTGTGTACCTGATGAGGTCCACTCCGTACTTCTTACTGTAGAGCGTTCTCTTTGGTCTGTCAGGAGGAAGCAGAAATAATTGCACTCACTGCAACAAAAAGCTCAAATCGAAACTCAGCACATTAACAAGGCCCGTTTTCGTTGAGACATTACAAGATGGTTTCAAGTAGTCAGATGTTTTTATACAGAGAAAGAAAAGCATTTTTATTTGATTTTCAAACAAGCACCTTGGTGCTTTCTCCAAGACCATCCTTAGGCTTGAGGAGTTCCCTGTAACACCTGCAAAATGCACTTATTTGTCTCCTCCAAAAATTCTTTTTCCCATGATGTCTACTGTAAAAAGAATACAAGGAGCTAGCATAACAAGCCATTAATGTCAAGCAGCACCGCCTCACCATTCCCTTGCCCATCCAAATCTCTAATTCATCTGCTGCTTATTTTAGATTGAGCATAATCTGTATTCTTGTTCTATGTTACTTCAAAACCTAGAACAGGGTGTCTCATTCAAAACAGGGCTTCTTGGTATTAACACAAACAGGTATATATACCAGTAATCTAAAAAAGCAATGGTAACGCAGGGACTCTCAAACTACTAGAGGATTATACTCACATTAAATTCCAATTAAAGCATGAAACTCAAATGTAAAATTTTGCAACAAAATTAAAGACAATCTTGTGAGAGCAAAGACAACAAACAGAACTGGATTTTTAGGGATCTAGTAAGCAAGTGATATAGTGCATTACAAGATATTTAAACTGTGAAGTAAACATAGAAGTAGCCGGTTAATAAGCTCATCTTGAAGCAGTAGCAGTGACTGTTTAAGCAATGCAAGCTCTCCAGCACCCTCCTTCCCCAACTGAGGTAGCATCATGGTTTCAAAGCTGGGCAGTCAACCAACAAGGGTACCACTCAACATCAGAAATAATACAGTCTCTTCCGGGAGTTACTTCTAATCCAGAAATCTGTAACTGGTTATTGTTATTACACAGGCCCACAAAATATTTTACCAACACAAGCCAAAGACGACAGCATGGGAATAGAAACAAACAGCAGGAATGGCCTGAACCAATACTGCTGCCAAAAGAAAAGTTTATCAGACTACACCCTCAGACAAGGTATTTCTAAAATGCTCGACTTTTTCCTTGCTTTCATTAGCCTCAAATTGACGCACCCAAACAAGAACATGAGTTGGAGACTTTTTGTATCAAAACAAAAATAGACATTCATTCTTAAAGATTAATTCTCAAACAGCAGAAGTCAAAGGGCTTTAACTTCAAAAGAACTTGCTGAGGACAAGCTTCCATTAACTGAAAACCAATACAGCAAGTGTAACTAAAACCCATACACCACCTGTACCACTTATACAAAAATCTCAACAGATTCTTCCTCAGTTCCTCCAGTAGGCTTTAAAATCAATTTTTCAGATGCAAACATGCTATAAATTGAAAACAGCACATCAAATGTAAATTTTGACATCAAAATTCTGAACATTATGCCCAACATACTTCCTCACCCTGCTTTCTGCAGTTACCTCAGCTACGCTGTTGACTAAATTAGAAAACAACAAAAAAATCCCACCAACCTCAAAACATACTAAGACTCTCATGCCTAGTCTGGCTCTTCCTTATCTATGAAAAGTTTAAAGCTTAGAAGTTCTATTCAGAATAGAAGAATATACACCAAAGAATACACACAGAGACAATAAAGATCGACAGATCGACAAAAGCACATTTACCAGAAAGAAGGAAAGAAAGCACTTCTGTGTTTTAAGAAAGGTGAAGTTTTCATGCAAGCTGATACAAGCAGAAGCATATCACTTCACACAAGATCAACCACCTGCTCCCAATCAACTATTTAAAAACACAAACAAGAGAAGTAAGTTTTACATATTTGTTAAACAAATCACAACCACTAAACATAATTCCAAGTTTTAGGTTGATCTATCCAGCCCACTTGCAAATCAAGCAATACTGCTAAAGAAAAATGCTTTATGAGATCACAGTAAAATCTGCTGTCAAGATGAAACAAAATACAAGTGAGGTCTGTAATAATGTCTGTGCCTTGGTTTGAATCACTACTAGTGCAGGTAAAACCATCACCCACAACCAGGCTCACTGATAGGTCTAGTAAACACCACAGCTAAGCAGAAGTCCAGATCCATCACCTCTTTATTTACATAAATAATACACAGTTGATAGATACTAAAACACAAGCTAGATCTTTCCTAGCCCACCATCACATCATACCAGAGCCACAAATTTGCAGCCGTGAGCCTCCTATTCCCAGTCTCAAGGACTGATCCACCTCCCCACACACAACTCCGTTCTAAAAGTTTTCAGAGTTCATTCCTAAGCCCCAACAGAGACAGGTAAGCCTCTTGGTTATGCTTTTGAGCCAGCCTACTACGGAGGTACCTGGCGATGCAAAATGGCTTAAAAAATAACAATTTAGTTGTTTACATGTTTTGAAATAGAAGTGGGATCTCAGGTCCAAAAGTATTGGATGTTCATGAAGAAAAAGGACAGATTTTTCAAGCTTGCTGCCTATGCTCAGAACACACATAATAAGGGACTCTGTGTTTCAAGGAGCTAATGTGGGCTTTCCACTCCTGGATACACATCACTCTTCAAACTGTCCTGACACTTTCCAAAACTGAAGTCCACTGACATGGGGCTTGGTCCTACTGGTATGGCTCATTTTGGTATGGCAAAACAAAGCAAACTAGGTGGGAGGTGCCTAAAGTATAACCAAACACAGCTGCATTTTTAATTCTACCAGCATAACCCTTCATAACACAGCAGGGGTCGGGGGGAAAGCCACACAACCCAATTTTTACAAGGGGAAAAGCTTTAACACTCAGGCCATTTGCTCAAGTAGGGTATATTATATTGAAACTCTGAAAGCAGGACATTTCCTTCTGGCCATTATGTTCATTAGCAATGATATATACAAGAAGGTGAGTTACAGGCCCTTGAAATGATGGTTTACAAAAAAACCAAAACTGTAGGCCTGAAACTGTCAAATTCCATGACGTCACAACAACCACCATTCACAGATGTGATTTTTCATCTCCGCATGAATCTCCTGCGACAAAGTAATTCACAGCTAAAAGTTTCCAGGTGAGAGAAAAAGCATGTCCTGCATCCCTAGGGACCTCTAAAAATCAGGCTTACGCTTTTAAGTCAATTGATAGTACATGAGAAACTTTCACATTAATTTTATAATCATTAGAGAAATGCATCCTGAAACACGGGTTACCTTGATGAAACTACTCTCATTGCCCTGTAGCACTGCAGTAGACGAGCATCGATCTCCTACATTTAACTTAATTAAAGCAAACCCTCTGACTGTAAGGCATACATCAGGAGTAGATGGAGACAGGGATGAAAGGATCAAATGCCTCCCAACCCATCAAACTATCCTTCACAAGTTTGAAAGGGGAAGAGCAATCAATACCATCTGCATTAACATCACTCAGCCCTTCTGTTATTGTACATGATTAGGATCTATAATACAATCCATGGCAGACACCATATGTATAAAGTTACCTATTCTTACACAAAAAAAAAAAATTAAATCATTTCAAGGAAGAGTTCAGTCTATCAGATGGAGAGCATCAGCAACTTTAACATGTAAAGCAAGAAAACTAAATAGAAGTGTAAAATAACGTATAATAAGTGGTCTCCAAAATTAAGAGAATATGCAGGATGCAATCTTTCAAACACAGCAAGTACGATGCCTTGGTGTGCTTGACAAAGCAGGAGGATTAGGAATTACTGGAAAATATGGTTTAGTAGAAAATATACACTACACTGACACATCTACCTCCTGGTACTCCCAAGCCATTTCTTTTTCATTCCTGCATTACTCTGTCCTTTTTCTTTTCTCTCCTACAATACACATGCTCGTTGTTCTTTCACTTTCTGAACGTATGTGATGCTCTCTAGTCTTGACTTCACAAAAAAAAAAAA
>JAAGAY010002603.1:0-43271 GCA_011801015.1 Ardeotis arabs | reverse complement strand
TCCACCAGTCTGGTCACCCAGTCGTAAAAGGAAATGAGGTTGGTCAAGCACGACCTGCCTTTCGTGAACCCGTGCTGGCTGGGCCTGATCCCCTGGATGCCACTCATATGCCAAGTGATCTCACCCAAGATGATTTGCTCCATAACTTTCCCGGGTACTGAGGTCAGACTGACAGGCCTATAGTTCCCTGGATCCTCCTTCCGGCCCTTCTTGTAGATGGGAGTCACATCGGCAAGCAAAGTAGAGCAGTATTCTAGTTCTGATAACACTTGCAATAAATGAAGGCTGTTCCCTTAGCAACTGGCAGCTGAATAACCTTAAAATGCAATGGGAATAAATAGAATAACTAATATTTGTTGAACATCTGGGGTTTGTGAATTATTCCTTTTCATAAATCTAGTAAATGGGCTTCTGCTGAATAAAGGGTAGGTTTTAAAATTATGTGTTATTATTTTGATGTGCAGTGTAATTTGTTTACTTGGATTGGGATGTTCTGCCACTTTACAGCTGAGTATACTGAGAAAAAATTTGAAAGCGAATTTAATTTTTCCCCCCATTTATTTGTGATTTATGTTTGTTTTTTAACAGCTTCTTATACTTGAAGCCATTCACTTTAGAAGTAACTGCTTATATGCTAGCTTAATTCTCTTTCCTCGCTTTCTATTAGTTTACATTAAAATGGTATTCACATTACTTGAAAGCCAGATCCAAAAGAAAATACCTCCATCTTTTGAAACATGGTAATTGGAACTGAACTCTTATCTGCTTTCCAAACTCTTTGGACATGAAGTGACTCTTACTCTATTGTTTGCACAAAGGCCTTGTAAAATGAAACCTTGTTTTTGGTTGTTCTTTGACAATTGCATAACAAAAATAAAGAAGTATGAAACAGTTCAGTTTAGGGGAGAGACTTCCTCTGACTCACAGGCTGCTGGTCAGCTGGATGTTGCTTGGCTTTCTGCCACCTGGAAGGGCAATGCAGTATCTTTCTGTGACTGTGTTCTAGTTAAATGTGGCCAAGGCAGTGATTGGTGTGTTTATTCCTCCGTCACAAAATCCTGGTAAATTCTGACTGGAGGGAAAAAAATGAACAAAACATCATGATGCGATGCAATAACTGCCACTAATTAATTTTCACTATTAAGCAATTTTTACAAAATAGATGTAAGCTGAAAAATGCTTGAAAAATCATACAGATGGAACTTCTTAGGGAATCTTTATTTTATAGCTGAAAGACTGCTGAAAAGACAATGGCAGTACTACTGTGCTATAAAATGAATGCCAGTACTTAGTACATCAGTATGTTACTTGCCCTGACAATAGAATAAGAGGAAAAAATATGGTATGCTGATACTATAGAATGATAAAAGTTGGTATATAGCAAGCTGCTCTGAGTTTCTTCTAGTGAAAACAGGTAAGAAATGTGCAATTAGAACAGAGATGATGAGTTTACCTGTTCTTGTTCATTTCAATCCCTGTCAGAAAATTCTCAGAGGATGTCTGTCATGAACAATGAGTTCTACTTTTATGGTAGAAAGGTTTTTAGGGTTGGCTTTTTTTTTTTTTCTCCTGAGAAATACAGCTGTTCAGTACTATTTTTCCTCAGAAGTGTTGGATGACTTTTTAAATATAAATATATACATGCACACAGTGGACCCAGATGATCAATAATCTTGAAAATAAAGACCAAAAGCATTGAAGTGAAACTGAGATTCTGGGGAAATCTAGTATAGATGTGCAAGAACAGTTCAGATGTGTTCTCCAAAGGGCTGAGGGTTTCATGCCTATGTATACTGCTTTATTGCATCCTAGGTGGAATATTACAAAGCTGGGACCAGGATGAGACAGACGCTCCCAGTCAGCTCAGAATCGAAATTACTTTGTGAGAGGCTATCTACTGGCAAAGAAAGCAAATACTCTGATGGGTCCAGATTTCCTTAAGTGATGTTAAATTGTGAGTTTCAAAACAATAAGTACTGGCATTATGTTGTTGGTGGGTCTGAGTTGCACGACATGAATGTAAGCAAAAGCTGTTTGATGGAAACAGACATAAGACAGTTAATTTATTATACTCCGAAAAAGCTTTATCTTAATTAGCCTGCAAAATTCACTTCCAGTTAGAATAATTTTCAGTTATTAAATGAAAAAGCAGAAAACATTCACCTATTTAAATGATAAAATTTAAAAGCAGAGAAATACTCTTTAGTAAAGTGTTGCTGCTGAATACCAACAATTGTACCAACTATGTCCCTAACAATCATCTGCACTACTGATCATTAACTTCACAATGAGTAACAGTGCTGATTTATTTAATGAACCTGCAGGTAATTGTTGTTTCCTTTACTAATTACATCAGGGAAATGAGACCTGTTAGCACTTAAATGGCTTGAAATGTTTAAGCAAACCTTTCTGAAGGGTAAAATGCCTGGCTATTTTTCTCATACTTTCTGCTCTGAGATAAGTTTTTTGTTATGTCCCTGCTGTTCTAATTAGTGAGAAACCTCTTTTTCATCCCTTAAATAGTGAACTTTGGACATATCATATGCTTTAATATTCTGGGAAATTCCCTCCCATCATTGGAACATGCTGCTTATGAAAACTAGAATACTTCTACTGTGTTTACAAGGTAAAATTGTGTAGGAAAACATTTAAAGTCAGTCTTAAATGCTGAAATTTTTTAAGCAGTATTTTCAAAAGCTCAGCCTTGTGCAGTGCAGTTCTGCTGTCCCTGCTAGTGAGGCAGGTCTGCAGTGAGACCTACTGAGCTTCTCTTTCACCTCAGAGCTCTGCACCTGGAAATAGGCCTCTTGCCATTTTTCTTGGTTTAAACAGATTACAGATTGCCGTAACAGATGAGAATACCCTGTCCACTTAATCTTAACTTTCTGAGAAAAACAGGTCATAATATTTGATTCAGAAGTTCCTGTGCAGAAACCTTAACTTCTGGCTGTACCTGAGGCATTTCCTCTCAAGTCCCCTTGTACTTACCCTACTAAAGTGTCACTGAGGATACAACCAATTTTAACCTTGTCTTCGTTCAGGCATAAGTTGCTATGAGGATAGGCTCTTCTGTTATAGTGGCTATACCAAAAATTTGTTAGATCAAGGAGAGGTGACCTAATTATCAGGGAGCAGGAATGACTGTGAGTTGAAATGCTTAGATTATCTAGGTTATTGGTTTCACTTCTTACTATCGCAAATAATAAGTAGTTACTATGACAAATAACGAGTCCAGAGGAGAGTCACGAAGATGATCAGAGGGCTGGAGCACCTCTCCTATGAGGACAGGCTGAGAGAGTTGAGGCTGTTCAGCCTGGAGAAGAGAAGGCGCCAGGGAGACCTCACAGCAGCCTTCCAGTACCTGAAAGAAGGAAAGACAGGGAAAAACTCTTCAGTAGGGCCTATTGTGACAGGATTAGGGGTAATGGTTTCAAAAGAGAGGGAAGTAGATTTAGATTAGATATTAGGAATTTTTTTTTTACAATGAGGATGGCAGAAACACTGGAACGGGTTGCCCAGAGAGGTGGTAGATGCCCCATGCCTGGAAACATTCAAGGCCAGGTTGGATGGGGATCTGGGCAACCTGATCTGGTTGAAGATGTCCCTGCTTCTTGCAGGGGGGTTGGTCCAGATGACCTTTAAAGGTCCCTTCCAACCTGAACTATTCTATGATTCTATGGAATACTTGATTTAGTTGATTATTGGCAGGGCCTAACATCAGGATTTAATTCTTCCTGTCTGAGCTATTAACATTGACAGTCGTGCAACAATAGCTTAATTCCCTTGTAAAAATGTGTCATGGATAGTACACGTTACGCAGAGGGGCCTTTTCAGCAAATGCTATCCTGTTCTGCCTAGATAATTATAAGGGAAAAAAGTCATTGCAAAATTAGATCTCGTGATTTTAATTTGTTAAGTTCCCAAATATGAGGAAGTTCACAAGCAGAGGGTGGAAACACAAGTATCAGAACGTGTGTTTGAGGGGAGGGAAAATCAGTAGAATAAATATCTGGAAAGTCTCTACATTTAGTTACCATCCATATCAGGGCAAATAGCAGGATCCTACTTTCTGAGGAAGCATCTCATGATAAAGTCTATATTTCCTGATATCATTGTGCCATAGCTCCAAAGCCAAACCACAAAAAAATGTCCAAGAACTTATTTTACAACTGTGAAATACCTGATAGCAGAGAAGAGAGTAGAAGTCATCTTCCCAAGGCAGAGTTTAATTATGCAGGAAGCTATTCTACCACATAATGAGAGCCCCCTCTTGGAAAAAGAGCACTGACCACAAAGATCTTAGCAACCTCCTGGTGGTATTATAATTGAAACAGAGCAAGCTTCTTTTCCACATCAGTGATAACTTTGATGTGAAAGAACAGAATGATCTTCATGTTCTCTTGCAATTTATAAAGATTTTAAGTTGAATGACCAGGTCATCTGTTAGTAATTTCATTTGTCAGTGTTGTCTTTTCATGCTCTGAAAAAAAAATCATTTTAATTGAGTTGCTGGCTCTCACAGCTCCTTCTGCTCACTCAGTCACTCACTACTCTCACCTTGCCTTGGTCTAAAACTGGTAGATCTTGCCAATGATTTTCTTAAGGACTATAATACATCTTTCCATTTCATTATATCAGGTGTCTGGAATGCAATTTAACTTTAAAATAGGATCATTGTTTAATCTAGTTTACTCTGAGTTGTGAATTGATTTAACTGTAAGTTTTAAAGAGTTATGTTGTCGAAAAAACCCTTATCTTTGTACTAAATTGAACTAAAATGTTTTTAACTTGAAAAGAAAAGTAATTGCAGTAGAAGTTAAATAAAAGATTTGAATAAGCATAGAGCTATGGAATTAAAAAATTGAAAAAATGTCTGACTGCACATCTAAATTAAACAGCATGAGACTGGCATGACTCATTTCAAGGCATCTAAGATCTAATGAGCATCAGGGTCTGAGATGAATATTAACAGCTCAGCAATACTTGTGGGAATGAGTAAATGTACATTATACTTTTAGTCTAAAGCTCTCAAATTGCATTACAAATAAGCACTTCCTCTTTTGCAAAAGTGATACACAGAAAAACTATGTATATTTTTAAGTAGACCATTATTTAATCAGTCAATAGTTTCTCTGGAATTCCTAAGAATAGATTGTGATCCTGATATCTTAGAGTCTTACAAGGTAAAATGCCTGTCTTTTACAAAGATTATGCTATAATCACATTTGGCTAGTTCCCGGATAAGATACTGGTTTTATCCACCATTTTCATGACAGAATTGTGGAGGAGTGGTTTTACATTCTGCTGTGTCTACCTGGAAATATTTTCTTCCCCCATCCTCTGCCCTTGTTTGTGTTTTTGCGGGGAATATTACCCTAACAGTTCCATCTTCTTATATGGAAACAGCTAAAGGTAAGCTCATCTGACTCTCTGTCAACACTGAGACGTTCACTTAACTCAACGGGAAGAAATAAGTTCTTCCAGAGATACTCATTTACAAACAGAGAGCTATACCAACCAAGGACATCCCAGCATGAATTTCTTTTATATTCTTTCATAAATATACAATCTCATGTGCTTTATACAGTAAATATAATTTCTACACTCCATACCTTCACCAGAATTTAACTTTATAGAAAGCTACATGTTCAAAGGAGAAGTGGAACGGTACAAAAGATCAGGCAAAAAATCCCCGTGCATTGAATTTCCAGGCTTCTACCTGAAGCAAAATATTTTTTTTCCTATCATCACAGGTAACTCCCTTCCCTTTGCTAAACCTCCCAGCATTAAAACTAAGCAGTAGAGCTTGAATAATTGGGAAAGAAGAGGAATTATTGTACTTTTAAATGGAAGTGAACTTTACCCTGGTACATAAAACCAGAAAATTTCATCATGAACTGATTTTATATGCTAGAAACCTGTTTGCTGTTACCTGTGCATCAAAAGTCTTTGTTCCCAGTTATTGGATACATGCTTAGGATCTTCGCAAGGTCAGTGTGAAAGACAGTATAAGACAGATAATTTAAAATTTTCTTCCATGTGAAAAATCATCTCTACCTAAACTGGATTCATTGTTATTTAGAATTGGGCATTACTTGAAAACTTTACAGAGCTCACTGACACTTCCTTTGAAGTAGAACTATGTTTCAAGTTAATAACACCATGCAGTGATACACAAATCACAGTTTATTTTATGCATCTTTTCAAATATTTCACTTTTCCAGTAGAATTGTCTCTCTATACCTGGAATGCACTTATAAAAGACGCTGAGTATATTGCTGTACAAACTGTCACATTCAGGAAAATCGTTAATATTTTACGAGGATTATATCATTAAAAACATACTTTCATAGAATGAAAAGTTTATGAAAAAGAAATACCACACTCTATGATTTTGCCTTAAAGATCTCAGTCATTTACACAGCACTCTAGAATGCTAGTATAAAAGAGAACAGTCTTTCTTTTTTAAAGGTTTCATTCAGAAGCTAAAGTTTCACATTTCACGCAGCATGTTATGTGTGGAAATCACTTGGAAAAGGTCACCATCTATCCTAGTCACTTCGTGCTTAATTAGGCACTGTAATATCATGCATTAAGCAATTCTGTTTTAAAGGAATTCAAGGAGAGATAAGAAACCCTAATGACAATGTCAAGTGCTATTTATTTAGGTACATTCGAGACATGCACACACCTGCACGTGTGGTTGACAATGAAAGCAAATTGCGTGTATAGCCACTACATCACAGAAAAAAGAAGTTTTAAACTCCTACTTCTTTGTTGCTGTAACATATGGGAGAATCCTTGGACTGAAATACAGATACTACAAAACTGAATGGAAAACTGCTTTTTGCTAGAATATGTCCAGATCTTAAATGAAGAGCATAATGGCAAATATGCCCAATTGGAACTTGAGTACCAGAGAGAAGCATCAGTCTAAAGGTGTGAGACATGTCGACCTTATTACTGAGTACTGGAGTAAAGAAATTATTTCAGCTTAATGTTCCAGTTGATGAGTGCTATAAAAGCTACAGCTTCATGCAAGCTAAGGACAAAAGAGGCCACAAGTATTTTAGACGCTATTCTGTAACTTCACTTTGGAAAATCTGTTTGACTTGAAACATGCCAAATTATCCAGAAAACTGCACAGAATATTTTTGGAAAACTTGAAGAGAAGTGGTCTTCATTTTTGCAGTGGAAAATTATATTTCTTTGAACTTTGGACATTAAGAATTTTTATTCTTTGCTTTGCTTTTATTCTCTTTTCAGTCCATTGGATTTTATACATATCTGTATGGGCATCAGACTGTCAGCTTTACGCGATGTTGCAATAGAGTTTATTTATTTTTTAATATAATTTCAAATGTTTACTGGTATGGGAAGGCCACTTTGGAAGACCGTTTTATGACTAACTGATTTAACTGTTGGAAGGAATGTTCTGGTATGTAGTCTTTTTCATGGCTTTTTCTTTGGTATACTGACTTTTCCTTTTAGGGTAACTATCTCACTGATGGATTCTTCCACTCTCCAGATATAATTAACTCTTTTCCATCTCTGCTTCTGCTGAGTTCCTTACAAGTGTTCAAGTCAAAAAGCGTCATTTAGGTGAAAGAATAAAATCTTAGAATCAGTTTTAAACTTAAACGTGACCTATTTTTTTTTTCTAGTTTCAGTTCTTTAAAATATACTAACATTTCAAGTGTAAGAATAGTCATAGAATGGTTTGGGTTGGGATAGGCCTTAAAGATTATTTCCTTGCAATCTCCCTGCCATGGGCAGAAACACCTTCCACTAGATGAGATTGCTCAAAGCCTCATCCAAGCTGGCCTTGAACACTTCCAGGGAGGGAACATCCACAACTTCTCAGGACGACCTGTTCCGCTGTCTCACCACCCTCACAGTAAAGAATTTCTTCCCAACATCTAATCTAAATCTACTCAATATTCAGTTTAAAACCATTACACATCATCCTATCACTACACTCCCTGATAAAGAGACCCTCCCCATTCTTCCTCTAGGTCCCTTTTAAATATTGAAATGCTGCTGTAAGATCTGCCCAGAGCCTTGCCTTCTCAGCAGAGCTGGCAGTCAGGATCTTGCTGCAACTTTTTTTTTTTCAGGTAGTATTATGTAGTTTCTGAGATTTATAATTATGTGCTTTCAAAGGGTGAAAAAGTTTATTTTATTATACTTTCCTGCATTCATTTCTTACTCTTGTTTCCACCACATTTGTGATCAGTGAGATCCCGGTTTTCCTATTTGGGTGCTGCTGTGGAGATAGCCCAGCTTTTGAAAACACCGAATGCAATATTTTTATTGATATAGGATGCTTCCTGGAAATGATTACTCAGTGCCTGTCCTTAGGAGCTCAGAGTACAGTTCAAGCACTATTTTTTTTAGTCCTTCTCCATCTATGCTAGCTTGAGAAGTTATTTCCCTCCCTCATGATTTTCACTCTGCCTCTCTGGAAGATGTATCTCCCTTGAATTTATAGGGTAAGTTGAATATATGAGTTACTTGTTCTTCCTAATAAGTTAATTCAAGATTTTCCTATTAACTTGCAGAATTTAAATAGAATTTCTTTGCAACTCAACTTTTTGGGGCTAAAGTGAACACATAAGGATCTAAGATGGAAGAAACATCTGATGCAGCCCTGTTGACCTAATCTGAGATGGTGACCCAAGATTCTGCAGTGCAGGAGAAGCTTTACCCACAGTTCAGTCAATTCAGTGAAAGGCAGGACAGCCCCTGGGCAAAGCCTCCAAGATTTATTTTGTATCTGACAGGGATTTTGTCTGATATCAAAGCTAATGTGTTAAAAGCTTAACATGTCAAGCTAATATGTTAAAAACATGGACAAATATACTAAAGCACGGTCCTAATTGAAACTGAACTTACGCATCTAAAAGGAATAGTTGAATTGCCCATTTTGCAAATATAGACATTCAGTGCTCTGTTAGTAGCATTTAAAATTACCTCAAGTGTATTCAAAATATCATCCATTTTTTTAATCCAGGGGATCATCTGATATCTTCAATTTCTGAGTGTCTCTGCAGCCCGGTTAGTTGAAGCATGCAATGGCTCTAAAAATTTCCAGAGTAGAGCACACAGCCTCCAGAGTCACTAGGCTGCTTAACTGCAAGTCAGCAACAGCTTTACTGAGGCTAGTTTAGCTCAACTGTAATGCTTGAAGCATCTGGAACCACTAAAAATAAATATGTTTTTTTTTCAATGGAATGAGCCAAACATATGTTTTATATGAAAATAGCCGCAACAGTTTGAGAAATATGATTCATTTTCTTATAAACAGAAATGTAAAAGTTTAAAATGAAAATGTCAGTCATCAGCTCTAGAAAGATGTCTTCCTATTTAAATAAGCTGCAAGTCCAATGGAAAGCACACCAAGACTTGTATCAAATCCTTAAAAAGTGCTAGTGAGAGCTGAATGCCAAATAGCTTCCCCAGACCCACGTTATGCTAATCACTATGGCAATCAGTTATTTATCATTCTTGCAGACACGTATTTTCCATTTACGCTAGCAGGGTGGTTGATTGGATTTTGTTCATTAAATAGGCAGAGTCAAAACTGGTCTTATAAACTGCTGTTCAAGTTAATTAGTGAGTATGTGTGTACTCAGAAGCAGAAAACTAAGTTTTAAAATTATAACCTACATCAATCAGGCATCTTTTCTACGTTATAACCAAATCATTCCACTTAGTGTATTCAGCATAAAGGAGAAAGTAAAAGTGCTGCATTTTCTTTTCGCCTGTTCTCTGGTGATCTGGCAGTACATGTGATGTTGTTACTCATGAAAGAATAAGAACGGATACTTGCTTTTGCTCTGCTTTCTTACCTAAAGCTCTCCTAGGCTCTATGTCTAGCTTAAGAAATGGTACAAAGCTAGGAATATCTTTAGTAGAGTTGTGTTCAATCTTTTACAGTCTTTAGTTTGATTCATTATTAGCAGGTAACAAAGATGGCCTGCAAGCACTACCATGTGGTTACAACCTAAACAGTAATCATTAGAACAATAGCAATAAGGATTTAAAGGCAATCAGTGGTGGAAGTGCTGGACTTTTATTCTTGAGATCCAGTTTCAGCTCCTACATTTTATGTCCAGGATAGCTTCATTATCCTGTGTCCATTCACAAGTTTCCCATGAATGTATGTGATTCTCCCTTTTTAAAACAGAGGCAGATGTGTTTTTTTTTTCTCCTTTCTACTGCAAATGATTTAAAGATTCACCTGAAGATTTTGCAGGTCTCAAATACCTTTTCTTTCTGACTTGTATCTTGTCTGGGAGTAGGTTTGGTTGCTCTGGCCCTGGGAATAGAGGGTATTCTGAAAAAAACATCTTTTCAATATTGGAGCTTTCTGTGTGACTAGTTCAATATTCACTGGACAGATGAAGTAAGATCTTTAACTTTGAATTTAAAGCACTGGAGTTCCACAGTTTCCAAAAAGGAAGAAGAGGGAATTTGGGAGTCAGTCTTTCACAGATCTTTGGAGTGCTTTGTTCATTGTACATGAGAGAACAATGGAAAAAGAAAGTTGGGATGTGGTATCTTCTTATTCGTTGCCCACTTATCTCCAAACTGAGGACCTCTAGTCCTTTTAGCCTCTCCCCAGGAGGCGAATGTTCTAGGTGATACCCTTGATCATTTTAGTTGTATTTCTCTTCACTAGCTCTATTATGTCCTTTTTAGCTGTGGAGACCTGAGGTGCACACAGTACCAGTACTATGATAAACCCAAAGTTTTTTCTTGTAGAAAAATGTTGTTTAATCTTGCTCTCAATAACCTTCCTGATTATACCCAACTTTTACTGCATCCTAGAAGCTGCTCTGTATTGACCCATAAGTTTCTGAATCTTTTTGAGATAATTGCAAGTTCGCTTTCCTGAGTTGCACCTCTCAGTTCCAACTCAGCATGAAGTAAGCACAGATTAGATTTTTTTCACCTCACATTTATTGGATTGAAACATACTTATTGCCTCTTTTCTCCCTCACTCAGTGTTATGCAGTCCTTCTGGAGTGTTTCAACATTATATGCCATTTAATTACCTGAAAGCACTTAGTGTCATCATAATTTTGAGAGGTAGGAGTTGTAAGGTGGCCAGACGTCTCTCACCTTACCTCTGTGCTCTGTAAAACTGGCAGCATCAACCACAATACAGACAGAAAGCTTGTTCCCTTGTCCTGCATTGGCTGGCATTCCTCCTCTATAGCATCTAGCCAAAAGCCCTGTGAAAAGTTTCTATGGCACTACAAATTCTACGCTGTTGAAATTCAACAAATAAAGGTGGGGGTGCAGGGGGACAGACCTCCCACCCCCTCATATAATCTGAATGCAGAAGGTTATGTAAGTAATATATTTTCATTTTTGGTTTGGCTTGTTTGCTGGTCTGTACAAGAAGACCTATTGGCTTTTGGGGCTTTTTTATCCCATATTTTTCTCAACTGTTTTTAGATGTTTATGGTATCTTAACAGCTGTACTCTTTGACTAGAAGTAAGAAAGTGTTCAGCATTTAAGAACACCTCACTGTAGTTCAAGAAGGTAAGTATTTTCTTGGTGGAGGGAAGAATTGTGGGAGTAGCTATGCCTTGAGCAAACAGAGTATGTTTGCCAATATGCTGTCACACCAAGGTTTAAGGTGCTGCAGATCTCTTGTGCTGAAGGACTTTCAGTGTCATAGCTCCTAGTAAGTCAGAAACTGTCAAAGAATTGTTTGGTCTAATAAAAAATGATCCAAAAGGAAGACTCTGCCATTCTGCGAAGCAAACTTGCAGAGATCCAGCAATATTCAAGCCATTTATGATCTGGAAATCTGGTGAAATTTTTGCTACTGCAAGCCTGTTTTTGATGCTGCAATAATACGTTCAGTCAACAACCTGCTAGCTTTATCTCCTGCATTTAATGGCCAAAGCTTTTACGAAAAGCTATAAAGACTGATATTTTTCTCTTGTGAGTACTCTGGGTACCTAAATGCTTTTCTAATGAGAAATTTGCAGTGATGAAGTTCCTTTCACTTCCCATTCAAAAGCTGTGGGATTAGATACCATGTTGACAGAAAAGTGTTGGCAGATAGCAACCCAACATGGTGGAAACCTGGCTTTGTTTTTTGTGTAATCTAGTACAGTCATTCTCAGATGGGGAAAAATGCTTCCTCTTCTCTATGTTTGGAGGGGAAGAGGCTTACCCCTTCAGATGCTTGTTGGAAGGCAAACACTGCTAGGTCAAGATTTTGGGTGAACTCCAGGCCACCCTTGTGGAGAACTGCGCCCATGGATTTCCTCCTCCTTTTGTCTCTCCTCCCCACCCCACCCCATACACACATGTGCTGTTTTGTCTCAGGCCAGGACAGGGGGAGGAAGAAGGGGCTGCCCAGGGACTTGCAGGGCAGAGTGAAGTGCTGCTTTTTCATCTCTGTAACTGGGGCAGGAGATACACTCAGTGTACTTCATTTTTTTTCCTAATAGAATTTAATATAAATGTAATATAAGAAGAAAACAGCAACAATTGGTTTCTGAGTCTTCTTCAAATTAGAAAAGAACTAATTCCAGTCTTAGGCATTACTTGTACTGATCATCTGGCTGCCCATGTATTATAATCTAGTGGTCACAACAGAGGGAACATTCATTTTTTTTCGACAAAAGCACACATGAAAATTCTTAATTTGAACAAACATACTTATAAAATGTTGCCATCATCTAGAATGACTCTCTCCAAAATCATGATAGATTTCGGTGTATACATTACTCAGAAATAAGGGATTGGGTTATACAAAACTAAGCAATTGAATTGAGGCTTCTTTTCTAAGTCACCTCCACATGGTGAAGTTTTAAAGGAATACCAGAAGGACTACTCTGTTTTACTATCCTGTCTTAAAAAGTCCCTTTTCTAGAATAGAAGAGATGGTGTCATTATGAAATGGAAATGCTTGCTCAGCCAGACATCAGAGCAATGCAGCTTAGAGTAAAATGGTGCTTGCTAAAGCTTTGTCTCAGATACGCTTCAGATACTTTCAGTATCTTTTTATTCACATTTTCTGTTACTGAAAGGAAATTGTTTCATTTTCCCATCTTATTTTCTGTATGAAAATCAAAATATGCTGAATACCTTTATTTGTGATTAACACATATAGTGCCTGCCTTTGCTATTCATCTTGATAACTGTATCTTTCAGGAAGGCTCTCATGTTTTTATTCTACATTTTTTTTTAGAATTGATGAGCTTGAGCTTAAAAGTTAAAAAACAAACACAACCCATATCAAAAAGGAGGGTGCTTTTCTCTAGCCAGACATATCTATTTCATCACAGTAAAAGATGAACCAAGAGGCATCACAGATTTCTTTCACAGTTTCTTCTGAAGACCAGGTAGGTTTCCTGTACAAGCTGGGGTGCTTAGTTAATAGTCTGACAGCAGAAAAGGAGTACAGAAGGAAGAATAGCTGCGCCTTTAAACATCTGTGCCAGTTTGCTCAAGCAACTGACCCCTCTAATAACTAATGTGAACATTGAAATTGCTAGTGTACAATTTTCCATAGATTTTTCTTCTAGGCTTGTGAGTCTTTAATGTATATACACTATCGTTATCTTGTTTAAAGTATTAAAAAGATGAACCGTAATAAAAGCAAAGTGAGTGCTCAGGTCTGTCTTTACCAGAATTAAGAGCAAACTCAGGGACTGCATTTTTGGAAGCAGTCTGTGTGTTGGCATGCTTCGGGAGGCTGTTTGTAATAGCCTGAAACCAACTAACCTATTGTAATAAAATGCTGTTCATTTTCTCTTATCCTTGACATTGTTTTGCTCAAAAGCACAGGAAGTAATTAAGAAGGAAAATGTCTTTCATCTGCTGAGGAACTGTATTGATGGCCATAAAAGGGCAAAAGTGGGTTGCAGTTTGGTAGAAGTTCTGATAAGATATGGATTTTCAATATGCACAGTTCTCCATGTCAGCAAAACCAGATCATTACAGTTTTCTGTGACATTCATAACTAATTTAATGGAAGTCCAGATATAATATGCTATTTAAACCATACCCCTTTTGTAATTGAAGTCTCAGTTCAAATAGTGACTGTGGCAATCTATTTTTCCTTCCAAAATGGGCTTTTTGACTTCGTACTGTGATGCAAAGTCATTTACCCCTATAAATATGCATTTCATAAAGAAGTGATTGAGGATTATTAAAAACTCAAATAAAACTATGAAAAAAGAAAATATTTGCTGTAATTGGGTCATCCATTATTACATTTTTCCCTCCAAGAAGTGATGTATATTTTTGAAAGCTTTTTTGTTGTGATTTATCACACAAAGTATTTCAAGTATAAGGCAAAGCAACTAAACTATTCGGTTGAATATGAAATGGCCATACTGTGCTTTTGTGCCTCCATGACCATGGGGTATTGGTGACACCTGAAAGAACAGTATACGTGCCGGAGAGGTCCCAGAAACTATATAATACTTCAGTATATAGAGGATTGCTCTTGATGGTTTCCTTATAAAGCACTTCTTTTCATGATTCTTTTTTTTAAATGTAGAAAGCTTTTATATCTGAAGCTAATTTGCAGACTTATTTTGCAATTTTTGCTAGGTTTTTTGTTAGGTTTTGCAATTTTTGTATAGTTTCATGCAGAGAGTTCCAGCCTTCTTGCACTTTTCAGTTATTTAATTTTAAAAGTAATACCTACCCAGGGGAACCAACATGTATGTGAAATTAGAAAGATGCTAAAAAATGATTTGATTTTAATTGCTGCATTGTGCACATTCATTACTGCAGATTCATTATTTTGTTCTTGAAAGTCATGTAATTAAAAGGTTGTTGCTGTTGGAATCCCAAACATTTGTGTCGCCCTATCCTCTATGCATACAATTCATAAGCTGACAGGAGATAGGATAAAAGTCAATAAAAAGAGAATTATTTATTAAAAAGATCTAATGTTACAAGAACAGTACACAGGAACTATTATATTACTGTGTCTTCCACATTTTATATACCATTATATATAGCATATATACAGATTGTATACAATATATCTAACATTTTGATATGGGCCATGACAGTATCGGTATTTTGGTCTGCAAACCAAAGTTTCTTTCTAATTATTTTTTTCCAAACAGGTCTTGTGGCATTATACAAAAATACAGTCTCCTCAGTGACGCTAGACTGCACTAGTACAATCTTTTACATGAAAAAGAAAAGAGCTCTCCATTACAGCCGAAAAATAATATGTCATGATAAGGAAACATCTTCTACAAAGTAACAAATAGGTAATACATAGATACTTAAACATTTAAAACATGTTTATTAATATATTTAAGATGCAAAATACATATTCTGTTCATGTTAAATATAAAACATACCCCTTTCTGTCTCCGCAATACAACTACATTACCTGATGGTATGTTCAGTATTTCTATCTCTATCTTGACACTAGAGATGGAGCTGTAACTAGATGCAGCCCTCTCTCCTTATCAGAGTTTCATTCTTCTTACAAAGCATAGCCATTTATTGTATTCAGAGAGTTGTTTGACCAATATGCCACCAGCAGTGACTGTAGCCTTTTGGAATAGTCGGAAATAAACTGCATTGGCAAGCAACTGTATAAAAAATAGAGGAAGTTATGCTTAACTAATTTATAAAATATCCATTTTGCTTTTTGGTTCATCACTTTATTAGTGTTTATGGTCACCTTTTGAAAAACAATGGTTTGCTACTGCAAGTTCTCTGCATAGTAGCACAGCTGCTGTTTTACAAACCAGAGCAGCTAGTTATCTTCTATTAATTTACTCTACCAGCAAAGTACATTCCATCTTCCTTTCTTTGATCTCAAAGGCTTTTCCAGAAGCAGAGATACAGAAGGGCTCCTCTCGTCTATATCTACACAACAGCCTATGCTCAGCTAGTTATCCAGCCTTTGTTATCCTAGCAACATGGTGAGTAAGTAAATTTAAAACCTATTTTTTAGAAAATTATTTAAAATATTAGTGAGTAATAAAGATCTGAGTTGAACCATCTCTGAAAAATTTTACTGATAAAATATCCAAAAGAAAAAGAAATTAACATCAGTAAGCTTTTTACCTACCAAGCACTTGATTTGTGTTGTGCTTTCTTGGCTACTATTTTAAAGCTACTAAGAAAGGGCACAGTCAATGTGTACTAGCTAAATGCCAAGTATTATTTTTCTAATGAGCTGGCAAAATAATAGCATTTCAGACCCAGAACCCATCAACCAAAATAGATTTGCATCAAAATTTCTAGAGGGATGGACAGCTCGAAGAACTATACTATTAGGAGTTGCCTGTTAAACTCTCTTGACTTGATTTTTTTCTAGACAAGGGAATGCTCTCCTAGCATAGGTGTAATCCCTAGACACATGGTAGCAAAATACCCTCCCTCATAACACTATACACACCCTAACTGTAAAAACAGGCACATCGTATACCCTGGAGATCACTTTGATTCAGGTGCCAATAAGCGGAAAGACCTTCCAATGTAGAAAAAATGTCCAAATTTTCTATCGAGTGAAAAATCATTTGGTATAGCAAAAAAGTGGGGATTAAAACTGATAGCACACAGTCCCTAAAAGAATAATCTCTAGTGAGCTATAGAAACAGAGCCAATTAGCTAAATAACTGGAATGATGCTCAGTAGCACTTCTCCAATTATTGATTTTCAGACACAACATTCTCCAAAACATATCCTACTGCAGTCTGTATATATATGAATGATTACATTCAAAAAAATGTTAATATTGTCACCATAATATGCTTTCATGTATACTTCAACTTGATTACCAAATATATAAAGTACAGAATGTTACTAAAAAATGGACCCAGAGAAAAAAAAAGTTACAGCTGAGAAGTGGTTGCAAAAGGTAGGTTTATCTTGCGTTGCTTTATTTGTCCACTTAGCAGCCTAATGTATGTCACGTTTAAATACTCAGTGGAGTTTTCATTGTCATATGCAATAGAAATTGATTTTTTATTAGCTATTGAAAATAAATATTTTATTTATTTGACATTAAACCATGTGGTATTTTATGAAAACCAAACTTGTTTCCTTCTAAGTTTGTGTTTAATAATATTCCAGTTATCTTGCAATGAAATAAATGGCTTCTTTTCTGCTCCTTTTTGCTGCTTTCTAAGTGTGCTGTCTAGTATTGTATTGAGAATTCTTTTTGCTAATTAAATACATATTCAAACATTTTCAGAACAAATTCTCTGTACTTTTGCAGTGGGCTGTGTTTCTAACCATACTTTTCTCTCTTGTCAGTTGAAACAGCCAGCCATAGGGGATGTAAGAAAAGTATTTGACAAATTTATCAAACTTTTTTCTGTATTTAAAAAGATTTTTTTTCCCAAACCAAACAGATGTACTGTACTAGACACCACTGTTTAAACACCTAATGATACATGACTGGGGTCACAAAAATCAAACATATTAAAAAAGAAAAGTATGTTTGACAGAAATTACATTTGCTTTTCAAAAGTTTATTACATACAATCTGCATATTTTTGGGCCAAGAATTGTCCCCTCCCCAGAGGACTTTTACAAAAACTGAAGAGAAAAAAACCTGATGAATTATTGATCGTGTCTCCAACAGTCCTCTAAGTGCACCACAGGCATTTCTATGGGTCTTTAAGCATTAGCTTGGTTTTCCAGTTTCTCCACAGACATAAAACTCCATCCCTTGGTGTCATCAAGCTAAAGCAAACAAACAACAACAACAACAAAGTCTGCAGTCTTCACCATGAGGTGGAAGGAACCATCAGTGCCAAAAGCAATGTTACAGAGGACGAGGAAGTGGACAACACATGTAAAGTGGACTGAGCACTTGTTACTTTCCCTCCTGAAATAAAAAGCAAAATAATTAAGGAAAAAACGATGCAAACAGTTCTCAGTACATTTAGGTACTAGATTTTGCCAAAAACTTGTATTCTATTGCGCTCAACAAATATCTAACCTTTAGGCAATGTATTACTTTTTGAAAACTACAATTGCAAAATAGACTTGGGAATTTTATGATGATATCTACAGAAACTCACATGTTGAATCCTCATATCCAGTCTGCAAATGACTAGGAAATTCCAAAGGGTATGTGGTTTTATGCCTTAATCCTCCAAAAGAATTAGGCTACAGGACATGCCCTGAGTCATGGTCACAAATGTTCTCCCTGAAACTAAGGACTGAAAGCTCGCCCTTTATTATGATGGTTGTCCAGAGGAAAAAGTGATCTTTTGCCCAGTAGCCCAGTGATGTTTTTAGATCACAGCAGTCCCTTAAAAAGCCTTGCTCAGTGGAAATATACTATGAGCTGGCAGTGGCAACAGATCACAGGCCAGAAAGGAAAACAGACTGGGTTTTTTTGGACCACAGTTGTTATAAGTGGAAGCCATCTGTTGTGTGTAGTCTAATCAAAAATATCAAGTTAGAGGGAATGAAAGATTTTGTGGCCTAGAGTTATGGCTCAAAAGACACATGAACCAAATATTCCATGGAGTAGGGGTTGGTATCTTCTGCATTCTGATGATAGCACTGTAGTTTGTGAGTAGATTGGAGCTGAAATTTTAGGTCTATATTGAAATTTCAGGCCCATAGCTTTTGGGTAATATTTCTTAAGGACTAAAAAGTAGTGTTTAGTAGAATTTTAAAGCGTTATCAGAAAGTTAGAATTAAGATGCCTCATGTTTAGGCAAAGGACAATGTTATTTTCTGGTTGTTCTTGCCACTAATCCCTCCATCTCTTTCCCACATTTGTAATATTGACAGTTCAAATTCTTTCAACATATTATGGTAACAGGAAAGAAAAGCTAGACATCATAATTTACTTAATGATAATACATTAATACTGTAATATATTAATAATTTAATAAAGTAATATCTACTCAAGAGAGTAAATGGAACCTACAGAGAAATTTGACTTATTCTAAAGCAGGCACATGCACAAGGGTTAACTACCTAAATGCATGCGATTTTAGCTGTGTTAGTACACCTCTGGCTGGTGGTCCAGAATGATGTGTGTATCCTCTAAGTCCTGCATCCTATCTGCTAGCTCTGTGCAAGTGTGTGGGATACCTTAGGACATCTCAGATGTCCTTATGTGCCTATTCCTGAATATTTAAATTCAGAAGATCAGCTGAATTGCTGTCTAGGCTCCACTGTTGGTCTGTATGGATTACATCTCAGCTGACTATAATGCTATTTGAGACACCTAGTGCACATGTAGACATCTACAGATTAATTAGGTTTCCAGACGTTATCCTAGAAATGGAGAATTTTCCTGTAAATCCTGTTTTGTTCATCATCCCCAAATGGATGCCTTAGATGCTCTTGAGCATCTAAAAAAATGGCACTAGATATCTTTATTTCTGCATAGAACTGAAGACTCTGATTAATAATTTTATCTCATAGCTACAGAATTGTGAGAACATTTTTTTGAGGTAGAGAATAATAGAGTTAATGAGCACTGCTACCTGTAGTCACCACTCTTCCAGGTGTAATCTTACCTGAAAAAGATGGAACTCTGATCTGGGGACTTGCAGTCCCATCCCCTCCTTCACTGACTGCACAGACCTCAATGATGTAGACACCAACATCAGGAAGAAGTACCACTGCAGAAGTTTTCTGTGTTTCTATAACTTGACTGTTGCTCTGGCCTTCTTGCCTAAATAATACCTATGGCCAATAAAGTAGATAATGGTCACAGTGGTCATTCAAGTTATATACCAGACATTTTGTGTAAATAATGCAGTCACTGAAATGTTAGCTGTTTCATGCTTTCATTAAGGATTTCTTGACATTACATTTGAACAGTCATTGGCTTTTACTCTCCCTTCCCTGTAATGACTTCAAAACATTAATAGCCAAGTATATTAACAATTAATGAATGTGAAAGGACAGTGATCTAGATGCAAAATCTATATCTAGATGATCTAGAGCAAAGACACAGCATTTGCCAACTCCAGTATTAGTTGTTACACAATTTTTTCTCCAAACTTTTTTCTAAATGCATTTTGGTTTCCATTTGTTTCAAATTCTTATCCCCAAATTAATGTAGATATTCTCATTTTTGGCTCAAGAACCCAACTTCGAATGTAAAGAAAATGCCCTAAATAATGTCCTTAGTGTGTTTACCTTAGCTGGCTAAGTCAAATGAAAATAGCTCAGATCTGTCCCTGCATCTCCTGTGAAAGTCAGTACCAGCTTATGGAGCGTGGGGGGAAAGCAAGTGAGTACATAGCTTTTTGGTACTTCTGCGTAAGTTTCTGTTCCCAGACAAAATTGAAAAGGTCAGAGAGGTGTAAAAAAACAAAGTAGTCAACTGAACTTTTTCAGAATCTCGGCTATTCTGATAAAGCTTAGAGCAGTTTCTATTTTATCTGAAACATTTTACACTTTTTTGGAGATATTTCCTGATGTATCAGAGGGAATATCGGATTGTAGTCTATAGAAATGATCATACATATGCTTCAAAAAAACCCCAACTACACTTCTGTAATAAACATTGAAATAATTCTGGTTTGATTTAAAAAATTGCAGGGAATTCCACTGTTTTTTATGACTTGTTATTTAGGAGTTAATCTGTATTTTACTCTTCAAAACTTCAAAACTTTAAATGCAAGATGTTATCGTCACTGATTATTGAATATCACCAACATGATCACAAACCAAACTGAAGTATTTGTGTTTCTGCTCCATAAAAATATTAATTTTAATGTCATTTTAAGATGACTCATTCTTCTGCATTTTTCTAAATCCTACTGCAAACACAGTTAAATTGAAGTGTTAGTAGGAATTTCATTGCAGGCTGGTCTTATTAACAGCCACTTCTGAGTCAGATATGATGGACTGATCCTCTCAGTTAGAGATTACTCAGTTTATAATCAGTAGTTGAAAATCACAGTGTAGAAAGTATTGGGATATTTCACTCTTTAGTTTTGTTTATTGCTTTTCATGGTGAAAACTGATTGCAGACAGTCTGTATAGCATACTTTACTTACACAGAAAAAACAAGAAAGGTAAAAAAGCCAGCAAGGAAGAGGAGCAGTCATTTGGAAGAGAGAAAGGTAGGCAAGGAAGGGGAAGCACTGACCTTGTATCCCATTACATCAGATTCATTAGCTAGAGGTCTGACTGGCTCCCACCCAAGAGACACATGAGAGCCATCCTGTATCCACATAATATTGCTTGGTGCTTGGCTGGGAGCTAAAAAGAAAAAAATAACAATGTGTACATAAATACAGTTTATAGGTAGTTCCTTCAAAATGAAAAGAAAAGTATTTCAATCATTTATTACATTTACAACTGGCTGTATTACCAGGCTCCTAAATCTAGTTGGCATTTTAAAAGACACTTTTTTTTTGCATCGGAATTGTCATTTAATAGATTGTGGTGTATATATACTCAGCCCACCCCATAAACACCACAGAGATTATGAACTTCAATTATTTTCTGTTCCTTCTTTGTAAAAAATGCTTTGTTTTCTGGGATCATAACCTTTGTTATGAATGCAAAGTCATATGAATTCACATCTAAATATCAAAGCAAAGCCATGAATCAAAACTATACATGTTCCCTGATTATTATACACTCTTATTAAAGGAAAAAGAGGGTAGAGGTTGCTCCCTGACTTCTCCCTTTGAGCAAAGGTACTCAGATCACTTACGAGACTTCTTGGTTGCTGCACGCACCACAGTGCTAGGTGGTCCATACCCTGCAGCGTTGTATGCCCTCACTGTTAGGTGATATAATGTGTTTCCTTCTAATCCTGTCAGGAGGATGGATGACTCATTTCCCTCAGTTTT
Organism: Ardeotis arabs; assembly: GCA_011801015.1. NCBI lineage: Eukaryota > Metazoa > Chordata > Aves > Otidiformes > Otididae > Ardeotis > Ardeotis arabs. The sequence continues at coordinate 21,467 of JAAGAY010002603.1, read as the reverse complement.
GACCTTTGCTGCTGCTTCTTCCTGCTCCATGTCCTTCCAGTAACCAACCTGCCAACAAGCAACCAAATGAAGGATTAATATAAGCATCTGGGAAGATCATACTTCCAGGTGCTCATACTTGTTATACTGTGGAGGGTCTTTTTGCCATTTCTGCCTTGTGTCTGATCATCAAGCTCTTTTAAACACGGGAGATTTTCAGCCTAACCTCAGAGCCAAGCAATGCTCACTTCTCCAAAATAGTGAGACTGAGAATATTACCTGAAGCATGTTGAATTGCTGTGTGCTGGCACAAGAAGATGTAACTACAAGATGGAAAATCAGAGGATGAACATTATTTCAAAGAATTCAAGGAGAGCTCATCCTGTGTTAGGTCACCAGAATATTTACCTTCACCCAGGAAAGATCTGACCACATCAGTTAAGAAGTGTTGTGAGCAATATTCCCTTCCTGGCCCTGTGCAACTCAGAGCCATGAGATTTCTTATCAGTGCCATGGGTAGGAAGTGACAGAACACCAAAGGAAATCTTTCATTCATCTGAAAAATCTTATCTGAAGAAAAAGAAGGAAGTTAATTCAGTTTTGATTCTTGGATATAAACAGGTTTCTGGTAAATGCAATTTTGATAGAATGTTTATGCCCTTTCTTTTCAGACATTCTTAGAACTCTAAATGATCTTTGGTGGTTCTTAGTCCCTATTTCCGGTATCTGCACTGAGTTCATCACAATCTCAAAGAGGTTACAGAGCTGAGCTTGGACCAAGTATTTGCAAGGTATAACTGGAAAAAAAGCAGTACTGTCTCATTTTAATGTATCTAGGTGACCTACACAAGTAAGGTAATTCTCATGGGGTCCTAGTTTCCTAAGAGGAGATGTCACTAATGTGCCATTCAAAGACCTATATTCAGCTTAACGTTATTCATGCTGAGACCTACTTGCATTTATGCCACATTTTGACCTTTTCTATGAAGTTGGTTATTTCGTAATAAGTTATTCATATTATATCTGGATAACTTTTCCTCTGAGAAAAAGGTCATGGACAATACAGCACTCTTGTGCATCTATCCCAGAAAATGGCGAACCAAAAAACCAAGGGGTTCATAGGAAAATAAGACCAATAAGTACAATGCTGACCTTTTATAATTGCACTAGGACTGCCATTTCAAAAATAAAAAAAATCTAGAAAGACCTGGCTGTGAAAAGATACATTTGAGGTCATAGCTTCACTTGAGTAAAGTGGCTCTGTTAACTTTTATTGAGGGTATATCGATTTGTGCCAACTTGAAGTCTACTATTTCAGTTGTGAAATTCATGTAAATCTCTTTTCTGTGTGCCTGAATTATCTTATGTTTGTCCACTGCCCCAGTGGAGGAGGCTGGGGGTGCACAAGAAGTTGGGATGGGACATAGCTGGGACAACTGACCCCAGCTGGCCATGGAATATTCCATACCATATGACATCATGCTCAGTATATAAACTAGGGGGAAACCTCACCAGGGAGCTGCTGCTCAGGGACAGACTGGGCATTGGTCAGCAAGTGGTGAGCATTGTGCATTACTTGTTTTGTATATTTAACAACAACAAGAACAACAAGAACAACATTTTTCCCTTTATTTTCTGTTCTATTAAATTGTCTTTATCTCAATCCATGAGTCTTATCTTTTTTTTTTCTTTTGATACTCTCCCTCGTCCCACTCAGGGAGGAGTGAGTGAATGGCTATGTGGTATTTAGCTGCCTAGTGGATTAAACCACAACAATGTTAAAATGCTGTTGCTTTAATGCCTACTTTAATTACGGCTCAGATAACAAACCTAGCTGTAGTCACCACTTGTTGAAATAAGCATGACTCACTGAGGTATATTGCGAGCTGAATGCTTGACCAACCCTATTGGTATCTGAACTAACACCTAGTCATGTCTTTCTTGGAAAGAAAAAAGAATTAACAACCATTTATTCACACACTAGGACTGAATTTCCAATACTTATTATCTCTTGGGCAGCCAGATTCCTTTCATTGTACTTGCAATGCATCTTTACAAACTTGACACCACAGTGATGAGAGCGACATAGTATTAAGCAGCGTACGAACAGGTAGTGAGAGGCAGCACATGTCCTGGAGAGCCTATCACCCAGTTAGCAAAGTCTGATGAGGAGCTGACAGGGAAATGGTTGGAAAGGAAAAGTGACTTGCCCGAGGTTACACAGGTGGACAGTAGCAGGGGTGGAATTGCAACTGAAGTAGTGAAATCCTGGTTCTAGAAAGCCAGGAGCAAAAGTAGCTCAATAGATCTCATTGCGGTAGTTTATTTACAGGGCACAATAGGTCTTGAGTGAATGTAATGTACAAGATGGTAGATAGCCCCCAGCTTTTGCATTGAAGCTTTTTTTTTGTATAAAGAAGTTGTGAGAACCTGATTTTCCATATATTGGTGTTAGGACTGCATAGATATTAAACCCTAATGAGTGTGGAAGAAAGCTAGGAGCATAACTCAGCCCTTTTGATATTTTTCATGTGTTTGGAAGTGCTGTCCACCACTGTTTATATGGCATTATCAGTTTTGATGCTAATTGTATTTTGCATGTGTTAAGTCTGCAAAAATAACTTTGGCATGTTCCCTTCCAGTTCTGCTGCTCCACATGAAAAAGATGTTCTCCCTTGGCAAAGAGGTATACTTGCAGGAATTAATAGACTATTTTAAGCAGCAAAAGCACGAAATGCAATTTGGCAGTGCTTCTATTTCAGTTTCTCCTGTACTTCAAAGCCCTTAAGTGTTTGGTCCCTGCTTTTAAAATTCCCCTTACATTTTTGCCAAGTGAGTTTGGACTTTGATCTCAAAACATGCTTTTCTCTTTCTTTCTTAATGCATGCATCCATTTGTTGATGGCCAAATGAACTAAAGGAAAAAGCGGTTATAAAAAAATCCAACTCTGATGATTGCTGACTGAGGTCAATGGTGGGTGAACTTGTGTCAATTTGAACCAAAATGAAGACACTGCTGATATTTAAAAGTGCTGGACGTATTTCTTAAAACAGAGTTTGTTTATTTACACTCTTATATGTTTGCTTTTTTAAAAAAATCTTGCTATTTTCTGTAACCTTAATTTATACTGCTCAGAAGGGATTTACCTCACTTAGAGTAGGTTTTCATTAATGATAACTTTGAATATTGATATAGCACGAAGCATAAATCAGAAAAGAGTAGTCTATATTTTAAAAATGAAAAAGGACGGGGAAAAGCATTTGGTCTGTTTAATGCATTATTGTTTGTGAGGTTTTAAATTTTTGCTGAGCTTTCTGTGGTTTTTCAACTGATTTCCAGAAACCCGTTTCTTTGAGCTGGAGAGAAAGCAATAATGGTATTTAAAAAACTGAATAGAGGAGGAAAATACAAGCTGCTTTGGCCTGATCGTGGGTTAAGCAATTGTTAAAAGTAAACCATCACATTAAAAATATGATTCCATCTTTTTTTTTTTTTCTCTCTCTAATACTTACAGACTACTTCCTTGAAGTTTTATGTTAAAAGATATCTTAAATAATATTTAGCTTTTTCCCAAATTGGTTTCTAGGATATGTATAATAGCACTTTGGTATAAATTCATGTGATCTAGTTGCAGTCCTTCTTCTCTAAGTTCAGTAGGGTCAGAGTTGTTGTCTGGGTACTCCTTCTGTTGACCAGACAGGTAAAGCTACCAATCAAGCATTTCAAGTACGAGTCTAAATTAGGTAGGATGAATCAAAGTGGACAAACGCACAAACTTGCCTGCGCTCTCTGATGAAGTCTTTACCAACATCAACAGTACTGACATCACTGAAAATGAACTTGAAGAGATATCAGAGTATAGAAAGTGCCGGGGAGAAAGAGCACTGAGCTGAAATAGTTGCTGCTAGCCATTAAAAAAGATTCAGATTTCATAAAAACTGTTTTCACTATCATTATCAGAAAGCCTATCAGCTCCTTGAACTGACACACTGCAGTCATGCAAATGTTAGCGCTGGCACAACTGCAATGGTAGGACAAGCACTTAGGACAGGAGAAGGGGTGCTTTTTCTATCATCTGCTGCTGCTTTTTGTATCATCTCAAGATATTAGTGTGACTGTCCTTCAGAACAAGATGAGAGGTTCCTTCAAAGGGTCAATCAACCTCAGTTCCTTCCCTCTCACCAAAAGCATTGTTGACTGAAAAGAAGAAAGAAAACACTGTTCAGTACTCCTAAATTCTAGGGTCTTTTCTAGAGTAGCTTGCATCCTCCTCCTCTTTTCTCAGGTACTCTCTTCTCTCCTGCATGCACATGGGAAGAAGACTGGTATAGTACCTCAACCTTGAGGACTATCATCAAATATCTAGTCATATTTCTTACGAAAAAACAATAATTATCTAGATTTCTCATTTTAGGTAATAGAAAGCTAGTAGTCTTGTAACAAAATATTCATGATACAGACATTTCAAAGGGTTTGGCTCTCTTGAGGCCCTCATGAGCGATCTGGAGTGCAATCCATATTGTAAGGATGGAACTTGAAAAGCAAGTTCTGTAAAATCCTGCTTATAGTCTTCAAGATTTCAGAGGGGTTTGAATTAGCGTATGAGTAACTTTGTAGGCAAAATTGACTCATATATAAAACAATCCAATTGCTAATTTTGTGTTTGGGAAAATTCATTCATTCCAAAAGTGAAGTTTGGTAAATAAGTATTCAGGCTGATGAAACATAAATTCCTCTTTTTTTTCTGTCTTGCTTTATCAGCCTCTGGTAGAACCATCCGTACACTCTTTCTAAATTACTTCAAGGTATACTTCATTAAATTTTAAAAAATCACATTCCAGTACCTTGTAGACGTAATTTTAACTGTAAAACCAGATAAAGTACATCTAAGAAACAGCAAAAACTCTTGAATATTTCTCTTTGAAAAAACATAATATGATGTAAACAACTTATTATGTCAGGTAATCCTCTCTGAAAATGGCATTGAAGATTTTCTATTTTTTATACTTCTTTTTTAGTTGCAAGTTGATCTTTTGATCAGGTTAGTCAAGCTCCTATCCCTTAGTAGAATTCCAATGAAAAAGACATGAGCTTTGTGAGCTATACTTAAATATTATCCTTGTTTTCTGGAAAAGAAAAAAAAAATCTCTTCTTCCAGCCATTAATTCTTTCCTTTCCCTACTGGTAGAAGGTGACAAAGAAAATACTGCCTAGGGCTAAAATAGATTTTATAACCTTCAAGTTATAGATTCTAAACAATAAGTATGAACCAGACCCTGTATTTTTCTACTATTCTGACAAATTTTTCAAGGTACTTCTACTTTATCAGAATGTAGCTGGCATATATTTAGTAAGGTCGGGCGGACAGCTGACAAATCTGTACTGAAGTCAGGAATAATATATGCTTTGGAAGATGCAAATGAGTACAGAAAACCTTGCATAAAACTCATGTGACATAACAGTTAACACTGCCTTTCAGCGACGGCAATGTGAAATTGGACAAGTTACTTTGCCTTTCATTACTCCTTAGTACAAAGTGCAAACAAGGCTGGAGAGAAAGTGGGTCACTGCAAACTTGTCCATATGTAGTAAATATTCTGTCACTTTTGTTGATTAGAGCCCAAACATTAAAAAATAGCCCCTTCATTTATAATGCTGTTGCTAAAAGGCTAGGAAATGTGAAGACCATGTAGGTGGTTGTCATTGCTGCAGTGACCACAGGCAGAATACAAATTGAGACATGGAAACAGAGTGACTAGTCAGATTATTTTGCATTCAATTTGAATTGGAGGCAACATTTTACTTGTTGCCACAATAATACCTCATTAGGAATTTTTTTTTAATATAAATAATTAATTTTTTTATCAAAGTCACTGGATTTCTGTACATTATCTATTTGCAGATTAAAAGAGTACTACAGGCTATGTTCTGAACTGTACTACATACAATAAAACTTTCAAAATCAGTTTTCAAATTATAAGAGTGTTCACAGAAGCTGAAGAAAGTGAATCATATGGAAAGCTGAAAGCTGCTCCAAACTTTTGGTTTTTTGGGGAGGCGTTTAACCGCAGTGTCTTGCTATACAGAGTCCTTCCTTTTTGCACTGAGGGGATGCTTTAAAGAGAAACTGTCAGTGTCTAAACACTTTCCAAGACAGGAAGACCACCTCTGATATGAAGAGGGCCTGTTGTCCCATCTATAAAAGCCACCTATTGCTGGGACACATCTGTAGAGCTAAGGGAAGTGTTGTCTGAGAAGCAGGTAAATGTAAAATACATTCAAGTTATGAAAGGATAAATTTCTAAAGAAACTACTTTCACTTTTAGAAAGAAAATCTATTTTATATTTTAAAAATATGTAAAACAAGTTAATAGAACATTTTAAGAATCAATGTGACTGATGGCATGAGGGTAAAAGTAAAAATAGTATACATCATTTAAAAGACATCAAGATATCTGGGAGGATGTAACAAAACAGCCACCTTTCTGAGAGAAAAAGACAGGGTGCAGTGAGTAAGTTATTTCAGAAAATAAAAGACTGGCCTGGAAATTGAAGAGAAAGGTTAGTAGCAAGTGGAACACTTCAATGTGGAGAGGGATCGCATTTGCAAGGTGAATATCATCTCTGTCAGATGCAGTTCTGTTATCTTTATATATAGCAGTTCTAAAGCCAAAATTGTTAGATATCACTTTTGCTGCATGAAGCAAGCCATGTGCAAAGAGGTAAAAACATGTTTAACATTAAGGAAGAAGTAGGGATAAAGTGCAAGAGAGTTTGCAGAGTTCAACATGGAGACACATGTGGGGAAAAGCCCTGGACAAATGAGAGACCTGAGGGAACACATCATGGTCACAGCCTGCTTGGACTGCACTGAAGAGCAACATGGGAGTATCTAAGTATCAAGAAGCTACAGCAAATCAGGTAAAAAAAATACTAACTTATTGTGTTTAAGTTGTGGAGTAAACATGCTGTCCTGGTCAAGGCTAACCAGCCTGAGGCTATGCTGGAGAGTGCCGTGGCTCTGGTGTTGCCTGAACACATACATTTCCTTCCTAAGGCCATCAGTGATGGTCACCAGCCCGCAGGTCTTTTCTGGACACAGGGAGATATTCTGCTTGTAGGTCACAAGATGTCATTAGACATCCGTATCATTGGTATCTGCCTCAGATCTACATGTTTACTCTTTTCATTGTTACTGTAGAGAATCAGGAAAGAGTCAGGACTGTCCAAAGGGCTAAAGCAGGTCAAATAACTTGCACCCCCAGATCAATTTATTGAGTCTAGGAGAGCTATTTCACGAGGAGCAGCATAGCCTGAACCACAACATCAGGGTGGGTTGTGGTGGCCCCAAAAGTTAGGTTTAGTCCTAGATGTGAGCTGCTCCTGGAGGTTTGGATTGTAAACCAGATCCAAAGCTACAACTGGATCCAAAAGTGCGAGAGGGTCTATTGCCAGGGCCGGTTCTCTTCCTCAAGTCAGGAAAGACTCTCTCTAAGTAGAAATTTATTTGTTGAGGGCGCAGCTGCTTCTTCCCCTCCTGACACCTGGCCTTTTGCTGTGTGCCTGGCAGATGTCTGCTGGCCATTGCATGAGGAGAGTCTGGGGGTGGCAGAGGCTCTTCCCCTGCTCTGTGTTGATTGCTCTCAATAAATAACAAATTTGAACTGGTCACTTAGAGCTGGAAACTGTCAATACCTAATCTTCCCCAGCCTGTAAAAGAGGCATGCTGGGTCACTTGCAGTTCTTTCAGCTATTTTTGAAGTGCCAAAGACATGTTATAAGAACTAGTGTTGAACAGTTTTCAAGCACAAATAAATAAAAGATGTGCCGGTGCTACAGCTGTGACCGTTGTTCTACAGCTAGTCATACGTATGCTAAAACGAGCATAATTTCTATTGAAGCTTCATCACTGCACATGTTAACAGAATGCAATGCTAGCAAAGGCAACAAGACTTCTCATTATGATATTCTGTGTTCATACCTCAAATCCCTGTGGTCTTCCTAGACTTTCTTTAATATGTTTCCACGCAACAAGAATCTCTGATACAGACAAACTCGTAGCTTTGACATCGATGGGAGCAGCGGTGGGTTCTGTATTAAGAAAAATTGAAACAATAAACCTCCACTGTAACAACTTGTATTTATCAAAACCACTCCATCTGAAACTGTCATTTAGTTCCTTTATTCTACCTTAATACTCACAAGAAGGTATGACATTATGGGGAACATGAAAAGCTGAACAAGATTAAGAGATTTTTATTGTATTTCTTTATTTGTGTCATGCTACATCAATATCTCATCACTGATGATGGGCACAGCAAACTGTGACAGAATCTCATCTATGATTTAAAAAAAAAATCTTTAATATTTGTAAATGCCCCCTCCTCCCTTTCATACGCCTTGATCAGCCTGATTTCAGCAGCAAATGGAGCATTCATTCTCTTCCTGGCGTTTTAGTGCCATTCTGTCAGCTCAGGATGAGTGATACCTTGCTAGGGTGCTCAGTCAGTCCTGCTTGGGGGCTATACCAAATAGCAAGTGATACCCAGAGCTGTAGTGAAATGCTACATAAAAGACATTTTTAGGACTATATTATTATGTCCTTGAAGTCACAAGCACCACTGTTTGGGCCATGCCATCTCTCTGCTGTGAAGCATTTACTGTTTTAGGCCTGGGATGCATGCTTTTCTAAAGAAGGCATTAAGAGAAAGGATTTGTCCCTCTGATTACCTGTGTTGCTACCATTGGCCCTATATCTGTGTTTCTGTCTCCCTGCTATTCATAGGACATTCTGCAGTCCTGACCTCCTGATCATCTGGAGCAGAGTACCATCTCTGCCCTCCAACCAGTGCAGGTGTCCTTCAGTGCTGCTGGGGTATGGCCAGGGTGCACACTGGAGGCTTAGCACTGCAGGACGCTTTACGTATCACACCTGCCCCAATAGTTTTGCCACAGGCATGTTTTACTTTGAACTTTCAGGCCATTGAACACTTTACAGAGTTCCAGCTTCTTTCAGTGGCTGGGAATCGGGTAAATGTACATAGAGATCTGTCATGACAGGCCACTGAGCATACCACCAATTTGTATCACAAGTTAGTGCATTGGGAGTGAAGAGTGTCCAGAAATTGTCAGATATCAAACTGAGACATGAGTTAAGGAAATCTTTTGAATCTTTTGCTTTATTACCTAAGTATTACTGAGAATTTGCTTAAGACAAGCTGTGGAGACAAGGCTTGAACTCAGACAGCGAAGCACACAGTAGCAGCTTTTCTCCACCATTCTGGTTTAGTTCACTTGCTCAGCAAAAAGGTGAATTCACATTCCTCCAGAGTCGCAGAGCCTCTGATTTCTTCCTTGGCCTAATGCTCCTCGTTACATTTCTAATGTGTTGATCTGCTCTTGAAGGGCAGGCAGAAGTCTTGGCTTTTATGTTATAGGGAGATATATCAAAGAGCTCTCTAAAGAATGTTTTTTTGGGGTCTCATTTCACAGAGTTACAGAAAAGGAGTTTCTTACGGAACAGCCTGAGTTAAAATGATACATTTTTCTCAGCAATCAAACTGCCTTAGTAAGATGCCTAATATCAGTCTTGACTCATTAGCTGCTCTTCTTTCTCTGATCACATTGCAGGCATTGTTCTGGCACTGCTGCCTTACAGTTTTTCTCTCACATGGCTTGTATAAATTTTGCATCCTTTTTGATGTCATATTTTTAATGTTTGCAGCTCTTTTTGATCTTCTTTTTTATTTACTTCTAAAGAAAAGAAGCATTTCTGATGTGATGCAAAATGGTGTTTGCCAACAATGAGTATTGCTAATAAGTATAAAATATATATGGAACTGTTCAGGTAACAAAGAATAAATATCTCCAGGAATAAGTGAAATGATCTTCAGAATTCAATACTGAAAGAATTGTGCTATAAAGAAATACATTCCTCTTAATGTGATTTTCTGTTCAATAGTTACACCCTACTTTCTATTTTATGTACCACTAAGATTTGTGTGGCAAAACTATTTTCTAGTTTTTGTATTATTGAAGCAATTACCTTGTTGTCAGAAAAGATTGCTGTGGGATAAATAATTTGAGATGTACACAAAATGTTGTTTGGCAGCCTTTACACTTTCTATAAAAGTAGAAATAATTTCCTCTTCATAGCATTCACTAGGGGTGGTTTATGTATTGCTCAGAATAGAAACATAGACTATTTTCTGGTATTTTTAAAAAATTGTTTTCAACAAATGGAGTAGAAATAGTTTGCATTTTTTTTTATGTGAAGAAAATGCATTTCTTATATATCCAGAAATTATTCACTGCAGTTTCACTGATATTAGACATTGAGAATGTAAGTGTTCAGCAAAAGAACAGAAATTGTATATTTAGGAATAAGGTATAGCATGACTGGCTGAAAGTTTATGGAGAATAAATAACATTTTTTATTGATTCAGATAAGATGAGGACCATATAATTTCTGGTGATATAATACAGTCTGTGGTTCACTCCAATGTCATGCTTTATTCTGTGTGTCTAAAACTAATGATAAGTTTGACAGGTTCATTAGGTTTTTCTATAATGGTCACTGATGTTATAATCATATTATTTTCTTAATAGCATTATGCTAAACCTGTGTCTGCCTGAGGTCATACTGATTGAAAAAAAAAAGATCAATGTCTTTAATGGTCCCTTTAATATTCCCTGATTCAATTAAAAATGCAGCACGACAAGTTCTCAAAAAGCTATGTGCAATGTCGATGAAACATTGTCTTTCCATATGCTGCAAGCACACTTTAAGCAAACACGTTCAATTGTAGGTCTTTGAGGTGGCTATAATAAAGCAGGACGAGGAATTGTACTATTTGCTTTGATATAATGTTCAATCATCTGATTGAATTCTAAATTTTTATACTGGCAAGTAAGAGATAGAAGAGCTAGTTACTAGCTCTCATTGTATTCTCCCTATTTATAACTGTAAACTGATTTGTTTATCTGAAATATTAATCCTTAAAGATTTCCACAACTTAAAAACAAGTCCAAGGACCTATTTATGTTTAAGTTGTTTTAACTCTCCCTAAGAACAGAGCCTCAGTCGGGACTCCTCGTTCAATTATGTAATAGAATCATAGAATCATAGAATAGTTAGGGTTGGAAGGGACCTTTAAAGGTCCTCTAGTCCAACCCCCCTGCAAGGAGCAGGGACATCTCCAGCTAGATCAGGTTGCTCAGAGCCCTGTCCAACCTGGCCGTGAATGTTTCCAGGGATGGGACATCCACCACCTCTCTGGGCAACCTGGGACAGAGTTTCACTACCTTCACTGTAAAAAATTTTTTCCTTTTATCTAGTTGGAATCTACGTCCCTCTATTTTTAAACCATTACCCCTTGTCCTATATCAACAGGGCCTACAGAAAGGTCTCTCCCTGTCTTTCCTGTAGGACCCCTTTAGCTACTGGAAGACCACTATAAGGTCTCCACAGAGCCTCCTCTTCTCCAGGCTGAACAGCCCCAACTCTCTCAGCCTGTCCTTATAGGAGAGGTACTCCAGCCCTCTCGTCTTCGTGGCCTTCCTCTGGACCTTCTCCAACAGGTCTATGTCCTTCTTATGTTGGGGGCTCCGGAACTGGATGCAGTATTCCTGGTGAGGTCTCACGAGAGCAAAGTAGAGGGGCAGAATCACGTCCCTCGACCTGCTGGCCATGCTTCTTTTGATGCAGCCCAGGATGTGGTTGGCTTTCTGGGCCGGAAGCTCACATTGCTGGCTCATGTTGAGCATCTCATCCACCAACACCCCCAAGTCTTTCTCCTTAGGGCTACTCTCAATCTATTCTCTGCCCAGCCTGTATTTGTTCTTGGGATTGCCCTGACCCACGTGCAGAACCTTGCACTTGCCCTCGTTGAACTTCATGAGGTTTGCACGGGCCCACTTTTCCAGCCTGTCAAGGTCCCTCTAGATGGCATCCCTTCCCTCCAGTGTGTTGACTGCACCACACAGCTTGGTGTCATCAGCTAACTTGCTGAGGATGCACTCTATCCCACTGTCCATGTCGTTGACAAAGATATTAAATAATATCCATTCATTTCTCATTTTGACTCCAGAAAGGATTTTTACACACTCTAATTCAAAATCTGAGCTCTCATTTGAAGCTAAGAACGTCAGCCTGGGTAATTGCATTATGACTCCAATCAGTTCCACATAGTTGAGGTCTTGGGATTTCAACCAGGACCCATGACTGCATAATTCCTTTGCATGGAAAAATCCACAAAAGAGATCTATCAGGAGGAAAATCACAAGGAGTTGTCCCTCTTGTGTCAACCTGTAGGCAAAGAAAGTGGTAGCATTTGCAAATCATTCTATGATTCAATGATTCTATGAAATAGCTGGAGAGAGTATCTTCCAAATCAAGGGACCTCTGGTAAACTGTTTCCATTCCCAAGAAAAGCCAAGAGACATTATGCTTAGCTTCACCTCTCAACCTGTTTGATGTGTGTCACTGGTATAGGGACTCTCCAGATCTGTGGTGGCACGACTGCCTGTAGGATAAGACTGTCTCTATAATCTTGCTCTAGAAAGGGAACAGATATCTGATTTCCAAAATGCCAAAAATGAGATGACTAGTTGTTTCCTGGACAGACTCTCAAACTTCTCATTTTTCCTCAAGTCCTTTCTATTTTCACCTTCTCTCTGAGCAGTGTCTTTGTAGAAGATTTTAAAACAGAGAAAAACTAGAAGGGTGAAGAGATGAGCTAGCAGGGAAGTAGTGATCAGACCCGCAGTGCTGACCTCTGCCCTGAACGTCTCTTATTTAGTGGTGAAATACCCTTACTTGTGTGGTAGAGCTTCTGAAGCCTATTCTCATAACGCTGCTCTCCTTCACACTTTCTTACAACATACGTACTCCTGTGGCTCTCCATTCTCCATGGAATAACATAGATTTATTACACAGTGGAATGTTATGTGGGAATAAGGAGCTGCCTTATTCCATGAAGGCTTTACCAGTATGTTACCTACAAAAGGCTCTCTCACTTTGGCATGCGAGTAGAATTTGGATGAGCATACTGATAAAATTCATGCTTTGTTAGACTAAAAGTTCAGAGGAGCATTGCCATCTTCATGAATATAAATGGTTCATTTCTATCAAGTGATGTGGCAGCCAGATTTATCCTCACCACGTGAGGACGGAATGTGCCTATTATATTGATTGCACATCTGACTTCCCATGGGGGCTAGTGGCATTCATCAAAGGAATGAACTCTTGCATGTCAGGATTGTGATTTTGTTCTTTAAAAAATCAGTGGAGGTAGCTCTAGCTGAACTTTTACAGGATCTAATCCAGATGGATCAGCTGGCAGAAACAGGAAATAATACACTGTAATTTAGAGCTAATATGCCGATTTATTAATTTTCAGGTTCACCTAAACCCCAAGTAGTTCAGCTTTAGCTATGAAATGAACTGCAGAACTTCACTTCATGAATGTAAGATTTTAATTAAAGATATGGAAGCTGTATTTAAAAGTGTGTAATTGCATATTCCTTCCTCTAAATCAAAAGGAAAGGGTAATTTATTTGTTTGTTTAAATAAGGGCTCAGGGGGAAAAGCAAGGGGAGATGGGCCTAACCAGAACAATCCTTCACTCTGCAATGTTTTGTTTAATGTCACATCAACCACTAGCTGGCGTGATGCAAAACTTCTTGAAGTTATAAAGGAACAAAATTGCAAAGGCTGTTAGATGGCCCTTTGCCTTTCAGATACAGAAGACCTTTTGTTCTCTATTGGCTCAATGAATTAGTAGAGAACCATTCAAAGCAAGAACAAAAGCTCTGCACAGTATCATTACATCTTGTATGTATTATGGAAGTGCATCTGGGGTTCCTCAGGAGGTTTTAAATAGCAAGACTGAGAGTCTTCAGGATTTACCTTGTACTGCTCAGGGTTCTCTTTTTCATATCTAGAAGTTTGTAGTAGTATTCACTACACTGTTTATCAAAATTATAGAACTTTCAATTTTTGTGAAGATAATTTCATCAGGTGCCTGGAGAAGACAGATACTGAAACTAACAGAACTAATTCTGTATCTCCCATTATGACAATCATTAAAAAAAAAAACCAACTTTATAAAAGATCTAACTCATCTTGAAACCAATTGGGTTCCCTCTTTCTCCCAGAAGCTTATGTCTATTTCGTTTTGCTTTCTCACCTATTTCTACACTACATGTATTCTAATTTGTATTTATTGTTGTGCTGATAGGCTGTGTCTTGTGAACTAAACAGGGACAGGGAGACAAGGCACCAGCCTGAGCATGGACATACAGTTGTTCATAGCATGAAATAGTTAGTGTGATCCACGGCGAAGTATTGACTCTAGCCAATTAGTGCTGCCCTAAGGTACGCCCAGGAATATGCCGGTGCCTGGCCAGGGATGGTTCCCAGGAGGTGTATGGATGCAGCCACAGTCTGGAGAGTAACAGTGTTAAAGTGTGTAGATGAGAACTCTTTTGTCCAGTTGGCTTCAAGGATAAAGAATGACTGGTTTGTTTTATTTGCAAAAAAAATTTAGCATCATTGTCCTTTATCTTTAAAAGTTCTTCACCATCCGTAAGAATTTCCCTGCTTTGCAGACAGCATCTTATCCAAACTCAGTCTTTTTTCACTAGGATAGAAGAAACGAGCTTTTCTAGTTTCTACTCATTTCCTGGTGATCCTGTTAGTCCTTTGAACCTGTATCATCTTGAGTTCTTTGTTGAGCATGAGCAACCTTAATGGTAGAAAAGATTTTAGCAAAGCTTTCTGATAGTTTCATCAGAATGATATCCTGATTAAATCAAATTAAAACATTTGAGTCTTTCTTGCTTTCTCGTGTGTAGGTTCTAGCTGTTAGTTTCCCATTTTGTAATGGACCGGCTTGTTACTACTCCTTGTATACTTGACCTAGCACTTGTATGTTATTCATGTTCCTTTTCCTCTAGTCCTCTAGTTCACATTTTTCCTATGTATTGCTCAGATCCTTCCCCGTATTGACAGGGCATCCTGAAGTTATAATAATAGCAGTCTCACAAACAGTTCTTCTATTAGCATTATGACCGTTAAATATATATGATCTAAGACTGATCCTTAAGAAATTCTGCCAGTAGCTTTCCAAGCCTTTGCAAGTCTGGTGGTAAAGGTACTTTTTTTCTGCACTTACACAGAAATATTTTTATTCTTTTCTTGATAGATTAACTAAAATTTATTTTTTGGCAACTGTTACTCATTTTCATTTTTTGGGGGGGGATGGAAAAGACCGTGCTCCAGGTCCTTGAGCATATAAAGGAGATTAGCTCTCACCATCCATTGCTCTCACCATCATTTATGGTACATTTGAACACCAAATTCTGTGTTGCTTAAATTGGAGAGGGTTGAATTTCTGAGCACTTGACAATACCAGAAGTTTTCACTACAAATGTAAAAATTTGCAGACTTTCACATTCTTATTAGCTATCCTATCCTATTAGCTATATCATCTTATTTATTAAAAATAAATGATAAAGTATTTCATTATTGTTTGTCCATTCCTTAATTATCTTTAATATCAATACCTTATTTACATCACATTTTTTCCTGCTTTTTATACTTTCCTAACTTAAGAAAAAAAATCACCTTAATTTTTGGCAATATTTGTGTTATTCTTATCTTTTTCATTATTTGGATTTTATTATGATGCTTTTTACCTATTCCGAATATCTTTTAGTGGGTACATCTCTAGATCCTCAGATGTAATGTATTGCTTTAGAAATGTACCATTTCTTGCAGTAAAAACTTCAGGTAGATTTTACACTTTTGGCTCAGAGACATTCCGAAACACTAATGTATACTTTCAACTGTTAACTCCAATTTATTAAATAATCTCCTGCTATTTAATGATGAATTGTTGCACTGTTATTTGTTTTGATCAGCTTTTCTATAGCGTCTTAATTATTAATCAAAAGAAGACTATACTACCATTATTTCTTCTCAGTTAGTCAGTACTGGATAAAGAATCTGCTAATTATCGCAGCTGGAACACAAGGTCATTAGTCATATTTATTATAGAAACTACTCTGAGCAGCTACATTCTCTCATAAATAACAGTGTCCTGTATATTTATCTAAAATTAGGAAAGTCTTTTTCAGCATCCAAATTTATCAGGCCGTCAGCAACTGACCTCTAGTTTGACTCCCAGTTTCCTTAATTGCGCTTTTCCAAAATGACATGGAATCCAAGGATATCCTGTTTTATCCAAGCACTGATTTTGTATTTCCTGTTATGCTATTACATCATCAGTATGCTATGGCAGCCAACCTTTTGTACTCTTATTTTGTCTGTCCTCTGTAGCTCATACTTTGTCTAGTCATGCTTGATTAAGAAAGCCTACCTGGCCATGACTCTTATCAGTACAGACTTTTCCATCTTCTTGCAATCATACGCTTATACTCTCATATTTCCTTCTCTGTTGCCATATTTCTGATGTTCAGAGTTTTCCTCTTCCAGTGAATTAAAATCACACGTAGTTATTGCATATGATTTGCCTGATATTGAAAGTTTGTATTAGTAGTCTTGGTATTTTTAGTCCATCGGTATTTAAGTAGAAGGTAGTCATAAAGAAAAATCTCAAATAATATATAAATGTTAAAACAAACAGTGCTTAACACTGCTTTAGTTTTGGGTTTTTTTTCATTGTTTTATTTTCAAGATCTTGTGTCTTCACAATGTTTATTCTCTATGGATCAAAATAATCTGTGCCTGCAGTGAGGTTCAGTGCTTTGTTTCAGTGTGTTCTGGCTGAATCTGATACCATTATTTTCCTGGGAGAAAGTACAGTCAGAAGATTTCTCCCTGCTCTGTTCATGCTCCTTTTCAACCTCAGGCACATTGCATCTTTTCTTCCGGCAGGCAGCCTAACTTGCTGTGCTCTGCATGTGATCTGGTGTCTCCTCTTATTAAAAGGTTCCTTTATGAAAAGTTCAGACTTGTCTTTCCCTGGTGCTGCAACATGTCTATTGTGTCCTTCTGTTCTGCCTTCTTACTGAAGGTAATTGTGCACCTTTTTTTCTATCCAGCATCTTCAGTGTATCGTCCTCATTCATTCTTCAGAACTGGTCCTGCCTCTCGTCATCTCTTTTACTTCACTAAAACATCTGACCTCTCTTTTTCTTCTCTTCTTGATTGTTTGCTTTCTTCCTTTCCTAACGTCTCCAGAAAAGACTCCTTCATCAAACTTTTCTACTGCATTAAGCCATCTTTTCCAAAGGGTCATATTTGCTTTTTTCCTTCCTGGGTTATCCAGCTAGTTTTGTACAACCTTTTTATCTGCTTCTCCATTCTATTCTCTATTCCTCCACTACATTCATCTGCATCTTTAGCTCCTGGACAGTCTCTCCCATAAACCCTGGTGATGTGTCCTATGAAGTTAAAAGGCCAGTGAAGGAGAGGAAATGTTTTAAAACATCTATAACCAGTCAGGTGTTTTCCCCTCTTCAACTTTGGGTTATCACTATCATTGATCCCTCAGTAACCATTGGCATAATATTATCTTCTAAATATCTGACTTAGAGATAGAGATAAAAGGATTAGCTCTTCCAGGTACTTATGAAAAATCTTGTGTTTGCTGAGATTCTTTACTCACTGGAAGGTCATTTTTTAAGGCTTTTGCCTCAGTCAGAGAGACTTTATATAACCATAGGTCAGTCAGTTTTGTTCACGGAGGGGAACACCTTACTCAGTACCACCTGCAAAGCTGCTTGCCTAGGCACAACTCACAAATGGGGTTTCAGTGCAGATCAGAAAGCATGTAATATGCACAGTCATCCAGAAAAGAGATGCATCAATTCTTAATAAATGAGAATTTTTTTCGTTGTCCAGAATCTGTCCTATACCAACTCTTGGGTTTTTTGCCTTGCGTGCTTAGCAGAAGCACCAGGATTTGCACTTCTTTAGACAAACTTGTTATGCCAGTATACAATTGTAGATCCATCTGCAAATGTAGGAGAACTTTTAATATGTAATATAAAGTTTCTTTAACTTTTAATAATTTTATCCTAGGCCTTTATTCTAGATGTTTTCAGAGCAGTTAATTGACTGTGTGATGAAAATCAAGTAAGTTAAGGGTTTGCTGGATCAGCCCTAGGACCATAATATATTGTACTGTCAATCTTTATTTAATATCTCCTCTTCTGTTGAAATCCTTGAGAAAATATGCCTTCAGTTGTTTCGCTCCTGAAGTGTGAAAGTCCATACCTCTTTCAAAACCAGTTCCTCCTTTTTTTCATAGCAAGCTGAAATATCTATTGTCCTCAATCTCCTCCTTGCCCAGAACTTAGCTGTAATAAACTGTTTCATTGTTCCTTTACATTTTCAGTATATCATCTAGGGTTATTCTAGAGTAAAAAACCTTTTTATAAATTAATTTTGCACTGTATTGTCACAGCATCCCATTTTTTTTTTCCTTAAATATAAGTCTTATAAAGTATTTAGCCCCATAGAATTCCTCTTACCAAAGGAAAGTCTAAGGTATAGACACATACAGAGACTGAATTAGCAAAGTTATGATGGATAGGTACTTTCAAGTAACTGAATTATAACCAGAAATGTTGGTTTCTAGAGATAGTCCCTGGGAGCATAGAGAGAAAGTTAATTTTAATAATTTTATTAAGATAATTTGTAGAGCTCTTATTTAAAAAGAAATGTAAGATTTATATATGACTGGTTATTCCATTTCCAGTCTTCTCCAAATAACAAGTAAAGAACTACTTATTACAAATCAGTATTCAGCTTTTGTTAAAACGGCTTTTGCTATTTAAAAGAAAATCCATTAAGATTTTGCCTCCCTTCCCTTGCAAAACTCTATTTTTATTGAACTTTCTGATTAGAGTATGAAATTATTAAATAATAAAAGTATTGGTCTCACAGAATCATTTTCCATTGAGGAACAGGGAAGTCAACTGTAAAATTTCCAAGTTGTACTGGGCAATTTTTACATTTTAAAATGTAATTGTTTTTATAATAATATGAATACTTGGTAATGCTGATCCAAACAGTGGAACACAAACAAATTAGTGGAACTGCTTTTAGCAAAACCAGCATTTCCAACCTCTATAATTACTGTGTGAGAACAATAGTAGATAATCTCTGCTACATCACGGCTCCAAAATTACACATTTATTGTGAGCTAATATGGAATAACATTTAATGTTTTCCAGCTTCATATGAAATATCACTAGCTTCACACTACATTTTTTGTAGAGATAGTATGAAATTCCTCCCATGTGTACTAGGGCTGTACTTATTTTATTCTCTTAACGGGAGACAGCAAGATAACTCAAAGATAGTATAGTAAAGAAGAACTGAAGTATATGACTTCAAGTAATGCAGCTGCTCAAAATATGCCTGTTGATAACATTTATTTACCTTTTCTATGTATGGAAATTTTCATATACTGGCTCCTGTCAATACAGAACAACTTCTTTCACTAGTACAAATTGGTCTTTATTTTTTTTTTTCCCTCACAAAATACTGTTAAGAGTTATATCAAGTTGAATAGAAATTTTCAATAAATATTTTTCATTTATTCTTCTGAGCTATTTCTATAATTCACATTGAATATTTGGACATTGACATAAATTCAGAACTTTTATACTAATGAACTAAAAAAGAGAGAAAATAATAGAAAAAAATAATGAAAATAAGAACAAAATTGCATTCTGTGCACTTTTAATATCCGTTAACCACGAAATATACATTCATAAGTGAATTTATTTAGCCTTTAAACTGTTGTCTGATTAACCCATCAAAAAAAATATAACAAACTTCAGAAACATTAGAAAATATGAGCCTTTCTTTTTTCTTTGTTAGAGGATTCCAACTTAAAGTTAAGAACACATATTTCACATCAGGCATGAACCTTCATTAAAAGAGACTTTTTTTTAGCTAGGACTGATGGGGCTTGAAGTCTATTCCTAAACTTTGTCACTTGCTTTCTGGGTAACCTTGGCAAGTTAGTTCACCTCCTTCTCTGTAAAACATGTTTAAGATTACTTAGCACTTGTACAAAGAATTTTTGAATTTAATATTGAAAAGCATGGACACATATAAAAATAGCTTTATATAGTTCATAACATACAAGTTAACTTCATGTTGAACTGACCTCCTTCAGCTGAGCAGATTACCACAATAGGGCTGAAGGGACCATCTCCTTTGTTGTTGTAAACACCAACTTTCACCTCAAAAGGAGTCAGAGGTGGCACACTTTCATCTCTGTAGATGAACTTTGAGGCATCTGAAGATGTCACCATTTTTTCCTTCCAGCCACGTGTTCCATTGGGTCTGAAGGCTACAATATATCCAAATCCTTCTCCATTCTGAAACTCTTCTGACACTGGCTAAAAGATGAAGTTCAAGTAATGGTCAGATGTCGTTTTATTAATTTAGAAAGCAGTCACTAAGCGGCTGACCATAATCTGGCTGCTTGTGTGGGAGTCATCCCTTACAGTTGCATTATAGGATTTTTCTCATAATTCCTGGGAAAACATAGTGACAATTGCTTCTGAAGAGGAAACTTGTAGAGTTTCTTCACCTAATCACCATAGCTTGGTCACTGTTCTAGGACTGAATAAACTCTTGAGCTCAGAAAAATTTTTTCTTCTTTATTTCTCACTTTGCAGGTAGTGCTTTAACTACCAGTTTATCACTGGAATAGCCCCTTCTAGCGACCCTGTTAAAATTATAGAGCAACATATTGTTAAGGGCTCCTAAAATATTATGTGAGTGACACTTACTACAGTGGCACTCTCTTGGGTTTTAAGTGTCAGTCTGTCTAATTTCTGTATCCAAAGGAGATGTCAAGTCTTAGGGATTTAAGTCTAGGGTTCAATTTGAGACTTAGGATATAATGTAATAAATCTCGTTATCCTGACTCTCAAACTGAGTCTTGGTGAAAACAAAAAAAAATCTCACTTGCTTTTCTCTTCTCAGAGGATCTGTGAAATCAGCCACTTATATTGGGAGACATCTGCCATAAGCAGGCAGTCAGCAAAGGGATTTATCTGTTCAGAGGCTGAGCACTGCAAAAGCTAAATCTTACAGGTCCAGCTTAAGAAATGGAATTTTTCATGCTAATTTACTGCCTACATTTCTTATAAAGTCAATGGACTAGTTTAAGAATTGGGTTATATTTAACAGCTGTTGGCATGTTAGGCCTATGGGAAATGCTGAAAAAAAGGATGTCTAAACTCCCTCTCTTGAAGTGCCCATCTTAGATCTGCAGCTAATGAACATATGGTCACCTCTGGATGGCATCCCACACGCTGGAGGGGAGGGATGCCATCCAGAGGGACCTGGACAGGCTGGAGAGGTGGGCCCGTGCCAACCTCATGAAGTTCAACCAGGCCAAGTGCAAGGTCCTGCACATGGGTAGTGGCAATCCCAGGCACAAATACAGGCTGGGCGGAGAATGGATGGAGAGCAGCCCTGAGGAGAAGGACTT
>JAAGAY010002600.1:0-15127 GCA_011801015.1 Ardeotis arabs | reverse complement strand
TGGCCAAGCTGTTAGTGATGGGAAAGGGGAGGGGGGAAAAGGTTTAAAGAGATGATGTATGGCATGAGAGGACTTCAGAGCGGAAAAAGGAGTGAATATAATAAATGGCTAATTAATCTTGGAGATTAGATAAAGAGAACAGTATATATAGGAAGAGGATGTTATTTTTAGAGAGAAGATAGCTCTGACTGGCAACATACTAATCCAGAGAGGGTAGCAGGACAGCATAGGAGGCATTGGAGAGATTTTTCAAATACGTGCGTGTAGATGGTGCAGGTCCCAGCGCAGAGGTGAGGCTGGGTGCAGGCTCCACTCTTCCCTCTTCCAGGGAGTCGCGCTGCAGCAGGAGGATGGCAGAGGCAGAAACTGCAGAGGAATGGACACCTGTTGTTGGTGCTATACGCAGTCCTTTGTTGTTATTATTGTTTGCTTTGCTTCAAAGACTTAAGGTAACATTGCCCTCTGAGGCAACTGTCCTAAGGAGAATTATTTCTTTTAACGAAAGCTATTGGTATTATAATAGGAAAGAGAGGTGAAGGGAAGGAAAGAGGAGATCATTTTGGCCAACTTGTTCAAAGCCAAGTCCTGAAAGATGTTCTGAGATCTGTTGTATACTCACATATATATGGGTATTTTTTTCCCCTCTCCGTGGAGGAACAGGCAGGTTACAGCGAAGGGAAGAGGTGACACTTACCTTTCTCTCATTTCCATTTATTCTTTAAATTATTCCCACGCAGCAAGCTGATCTTGCTGTAGTCTTGCTGCTGTGAAACTGGAGCTGTGTGGCCTGTGCCTGCCCTCCTGGAGCAGACAGTTGGCATGTGGGAGTCAGTGGCCTCCAGGAACCTCTTTTTAATTATTACTATTTTTCACTGGGCTGTAGTCTCCTGCCACAGCAATTCTGGCAGCCAGGAACGTGCTTTTCTTTTTGTTTAACAGCTCTTATCTATGAAACATGTTGGAAATAATTTGTCACTTCTGGTTTGTGCCTGCAATGAGAAATGACTGCGAGCAAAGCCTGAGGGAAGTCACCCTGAGGTGGGTGGTCTGGGAAATCCTCCTTCACAGTCGGCCCTTCAGCTGAAGGGTGGAAAAACCAGGGCATGCAGGAACACCTCTGCTTCCAGAAAAGCAGTCTTGCCATAAAGACATCGACCCCGCCACAAAGCTGCTTTAAGAAACTTGCTTGGAAAAGGGGATAGGTGGGCTCCTGCCCTCACCACGCCAGCCAGCGTGCTATACTGCCCGGCTCCGAAACAGGATGTTCTGTACGTGTGGATTTTCCAGGAACACAAAGCCATGGACACACCAGCCCCATTACAACCATGGGCTTAACTCTTTAACAGGACTGAGCGCATCTGGAGCCTTTCCTCGCTGCCCCTGGCAGCTGCGTGCAGTGACGCCACCATCGGAAAGCTTTGCGGTGGGACTGTGATATCAAATCATCCCGTGGTGTACTGTGGCTTTGCCCCTGCTGGAAGCCTCCCCTGCACTAACAGCTCCCCAGCCGCTGACCTCTTTCTCCCCGCCCCAGCCCTGAAAGCAGAAGGATGCCAGCAGGCCCTGCGCTTCACAAAGCGAGTGAGTGCACGCTCCTCACTTGCCAGGGCCATGGAGAGGGGCCCTTATGAGTGCTGGCCCTGGAGAAGAGAGCAGGGTTTGTCCAGGACACGCTGCCAGCCCCCATCCTTCATCAGCTACAGTACTTGCAAAACTGCAATGCTCTCCCCTTGCAGGGGAAGGGATGGACAAATGCACACAATGGATTCTCTCTGTTCCCTTTGCAGGAGGATGATGCTTACCAGCAAACTCCTCACCTTGACCTTCAGTGAAACCTGGGCCAGGATGCAGCAGAGCTAAAGAGCCCCAAGGATGCCTCAGCGAAAGGCGGTTGTCCTTTGGCAGCTCTCTCATCTGGCCCACACTGAGCTCAGGGTGGGTCTGTGGGATGCAGGCTTTTCATGTTACATCCATGAAAATAAATAGATTTTGGGGCAAGAGGGCATGGACTGGTGCCAATAGACTGGCGTTCAGGGCATAACACCCTGGTCTCCTCATCTGCTTCTCCAGGCGTGCTGCTCAGATCTCCTTGTAGCTACTTTAGGGGGTGGTGTTTGAGACCATGCTGTGTTTAGCAGCTCTGCCTGGCAAGCGAGGTTTGTCTTCCAGGCCGATGGATCTGAAGTGAGGCCACTTCATGGGACAGACATGCTCTCCCTGTCCCTACACGTGCCAAGCCATGGTGCCTGGCAGCCCTGGGGTAGCTAGTAGCTCCTGGGCACTGCTAAGCACAGGGCTGATGCTCTCAGGGAGGGAGGAGGGGACCACAGTGGGCTGGAGCGTGCTCTGGATACCCAAGTGCCAAAGAGGCCATGGCAGCAGGGAGGTGTCCCTCCCCTTGCCACTGCTCTCTAACAAGGTGTGCATCTAGTTAGACTTGCTCCTGCTCCCCACATCTGGGGCTGCTACCTCCCTGCAGTCCAGGGGCAGACAGGGGTGGTAGAAGGACCGGCTGGAGAGCTGGCAGTGGCAGTGCATGTCCCTCCTTCCAGGTCAACGGCAGCTGGGGATGCTGTTTGCAAGGCTGGGGGCTGGGCTGGGCAGAGCTGCTGGCCACAGCTGGCACACAGCTGGATTTGCTTCTGCACTGGCTTCTCCCTTGAGAATGGCTAAGGTGCTACCCATGTTCATCTTTAAACCCAAGTTTAAAGTCTCCTGGTGTTGAGGGGGCCAGGTTTGGGAGTAGCAGAGTTTTCCTGGGGAGGAAAATGCAGGCAGCAAAGCCCTGTTGGACAAGCCCAATGGCACCCAGAAGCAGAAGCCTGGCACCCAAGAGGCAACAGCGCTGGGCTTCCCACCTCGTGCTCCCGTCTCTGGGTCGTCCCCAGGGCAGTGTGGGGGTGGCTCCTCTGGGTGGGACAGGACAGCAGTCTTGTTGGCAAATGACTTCCCCCCCCAGCTCCAAGAGCCGCCTGCGCAGGATGGCAGCAATGTCCCTGTAACGGCTGTTTCCAGGAGATTTGTGATCCTGGGTGTAGTTCTGCAGACAAAGTTGTTACCATCCTACAGTCTGTGTCTCCCCTCATAAATGTAACCTGGCTCCAAATAATTGCTTCCTCTGGGAAGCTTTAAAATCCTTGATTTGTTACTGAAACTGTTGAATATTTCTCTGGTGCATTTTCAACAGCCTTGCAAATAACTGCAAGTTTAACTTCATGGCATCTCAGTGGGTGGGAAGGCCCACGTTGTCCCTGTTGATGGCGAGAGGCAAAAACATGGCACAGAAAACTGAAATAACCTTTTCCAGCTCATATCAAAGGATAGTTTGCAGACAGGTAAACAAATGCTCTTTACACCTTCAGCACATCTTCCTCCAGACCTCTGCTTTAGCCGTGAGCTGTTTCTTCTGCGTAGGGTGATCGGGCCGTCACTCCGAAGGATGGCCCCTTTGTGCCAGCACAGGCTGTGCCCGAAGGGAATGACTGAAATGGTAATGCAGAGATATTGATTCTCCTCATCCTGGAAGCGTAATGCCAAGGGCAACACCTGCCACACAATCACTCTCTCCTTATTGTGCCTTGTGGCTAATGAGTTTGAGACAAACCAGTCAGGGCCGTGCCCTGGGGAATCAAACGGTGGCCCTGCTGTTAGCAGTGCCAGACAGGTCAGCGGGGACTCTGGGAGAGTGAAGCTCACAGGAAGGTGAGCTTTCCTCTTTGCTGTGTTTTGGCAGCAAAATTAGGAATTTCAGAAGACAACGGTAAAACCACAACTGAACAGAGCACGGGAGGGGGCTGGATGCAAAAGCATGTGGTGCTGGGGTACCTCTGAGATGCTAGAATTAAGTTTTCTTGCTTACTATGGCAATAGGGAACAAAGTGTGCTGCTGTTTTGGTTGGTTTATCAGTTGTGGGGCTGGTCCTGGTGCCTGTGAGTTGAGGACCATGGATTAACGCCTTGTAGTTTCCCCCTGCAATTGGCAGAGACAATTATGAAAGGTCCAGGCAGATTAAGTGTTTCTTCCTTTGTTTCTTCCCTGTTCTGCATTTACACAAAGCCATCCTAGTAATTTTATACTCGGGCTTCGTTTTTTGTCTGGTTTTAGGATGCAAATTACCATTGCATGTTGACCTTTCCCATGGGAGGAAAAACCCACACAGCAACATCTTATCGCTCCTCACCCAAGCCATGGTGGGAAGCAAGGGATGTAAAGGGGATGGAGAGCAAGCAGTCTTTCCAGACTTCCTTCCAGAACACTGCAACCTAAACATGATCTTTTGGGGTGCGGGGGGCTGCTGTGCCACGCGGTCTACCTCAGTCTAATGTCATGAGGATCTCTTTTGTTTGAGTTCCTGCTGCTGGTTTGAAATCTCTATGGGATGGTCTCCAATTTTGCCAGCACTGTCAGATCTTGCTTCCAAAACCACCAGGGATGGAGGGGGTAGGCAGCGGGCTCTCTTGTGCTGCCCCTGTGGCCCAGTACCCCCTCCAAGCGCTCTCCTCAGCTCTGTGGGGGCCTCCCTCACAGGGCACGGTGAAACACTGGCACAGGTTGCCCAAAGAGGTGGTGGATGCTCCATCCCTGGAAACATTCAAGGCCAGGTTGGACACGACTCTGAGCAACCTGATCTGGTTGAAGATGTCCCTGCTCCTTGCAGGGGGTTGGACTAGATGACCTTTAAAGGTCCCTTCCAACCCTAACCATTCTATGATTCTATGAAATTAGGATTGCCACCATTGGTTAGATACTAGGGAAGCCTTCTGGCAGGGTGAGGGAAGCGGGGAAACTGACTGGTTTTAAGATACAGTGTAATCACTTTATGAAATGGCAGACACTTGGCCAAGAATGGGGCCTTGCAAGTGTTGCTCTTAAACTAGACTTTCCTATTATTAAAACAACCCTTCATTAGCACTCCAGGATGGCCTTAATGGTGCCAGCAAGAGTGATCAAGTTGAAAAGGAGCTGGTAAATGTACCTGCCAGGACACCTAAGCCAGAACAGACTCTCAAGATGACAGAATTTGAAATAGCGGTGGCTTTGGTCTCAAACAGCACGTGCTCCACTGTAACTGTGAATGGCACTGCAGTGGGGCCAGTGCTGCCAGGGCACCCTGAGGAAGCCGTCTCCAGGACGTGCGCCGGGAGGCTGCTCCTCTCCATAGGCTCTGACCTGGCACTTGCATCTGCAGAGGATCACATCCTGAACATCCTCACCTGGCTTGGGCCAGAAACTCCTTGGCCAAAAACTTGATGGTGGAATGTGGTTTTTTGCTTTGTCTGGCAAAAACTTGCTGATTTCTTCAGTGTGAGGGTGTCAAATTTGTTTGTGGGACCTAACAGCCATTGGGAAAACACAGCTCTGTAGCTGCTTGGGGTGATCCTCCGCTCGCTGCAGTTAGCAGAGCTAGCTGCTTCCCTCTGCTGTTTGCCAGAGCAACGTCGAGTCATTTTCTTGCAAGAAAGCAAAAAAATTCTCCAGACAGGATGCCCTTCTGGGCAATTGTCGCAGTTTCCTCTGGAATTTTCAAAACCAAAAAGCACGATTATTTTTTTTTTAATGTCCAAAGCTCAAAATATTTTTCTTCTTTTGTTGGGTTCTATTAAAAAAAAAAAGTTATTTAAAATTTGTATGTGTCTCCATTTTAGCCTGGTGAGGAAGCAGGGGGATATTACATGCTTGAGGGGGATCCCCTCCCTCTCCTGCTTCTCAAAGAAAGCTTGCCTTGTTTTAAGTGTTTTCCTTCTGCCTGTCTCCATAGGAAATATTAGGGATATGTGGTCTGGTGTTCATTATAAGCTCCCAACAGAGTAAGATCAATGAAACTTTAAATAAAGCAGCTGTGGGGCAGTATGTCATTTAGCAGTTGAAGCTGAAAGCATGGGTAACACAAATGGAGCTTAACCATTTGGTGAGGGCCTTTATTTCCTCTTTCAGAAGTTTGCGTGATGCTGTCTTGTTGCTGATGCTCTGTAGTCACACAAGGTGGATCTTGCCTGGATTTTCATCTGCATACCTACCTGTCTACTGGAGCACGAAGCCTGGATCACAAGGCACTCGGCTATCACACAGCCATGGCTGCTCTCACCTTGACCATCAGAGGTGCCTGATGGTTTAACCACAAAGTCACCCTCTTATTCTTGAATGCAAAAATAATGAGGTATAACATAAAAGTTTATTAAAATTGTCATTTCTTAAACAGGGAACAAAATGAAAAAAGTAATTATTTTTATTTTCTTTCTTTTTTTTTGTCCTTCTTTTTTCTTGGCCTTGGAAAAAACCCAGACTCAAAATAGAACTGAATGAAATGCCAGTGCAGTTGTCAGGAACGCTCCAAGTTTCCCTGTATGCACCGTTCAGCCGTGGTGTTTCACACAGCGAGCGCAGAGCGCAGCGCGCCGTGGTATTTTCCCTGGGTGACTATTCTCGTCCTCCATGAACCTGCCTGCCAAAGCCAGTGGCATAGTGTCGGTATTTCCATCTCAGCTGGACAGCTGAGCTCGGGTCACCAGTATCTTTTTTCACTGGCTCGGGAGTCCATTTTCCTTCCTCTCTCTGCAGCGCAGCCCGGGGCAGCAGAGGTTGATCAGGTCAGCCCGGTAACACGAATTCAGCCCTGCCTGAAGAAAAGCCCCCGGGCTGCCAGGAGGTTCACTCTCACCAACAGACGGGAAGGAGGAGTGGGAGGCACCCGGGGGAGCAGCCACGTATTCAAGCACCGTGATATTTATCATTTTAATCAGCAGTAATGCGGTTAAGTCCAAGATGCAGGAAAACAGAGGGAAGGTCACACAAGAACAATGAAATGATCAGAAGCCGGAAGGACTTACAAGAAAAGATGAAAAGGGCTAAATACGTGTATCTCAGCTGAGCAGGGACGGCTAAGGCAGGCTGATATTAGCAGCCAAAGGGAACAGTCCTCAAGGGGGAAAAGGGAGCCTTTAGCCTGCTTCAAGGGCTTGTAACTCAATGTGACAGGGGGAATTTTGAAAGGCAAATAAAGAAAAAAAATGTTCCTTGCAATGTCATTTGTTAAACTGAAGTGATTTCCCACAGGGAGCAGCGGAAGCCCAGGCTCTTGACTTCTCTGCAGGCCGAGGAGGGGACGTACTTTCTGTGCTTTGGGAAAGGCAGGAGGTGGTGGCAAGGAGCTCGGGCAAGTGCTGAGCGATGGGCCGGCCTGCCCGCCTCTTTGTCTTCCAGCTTTCTGCCTGCCAGAAATAACGGCCTGTGCCTGTTGCTTATCCTAGGTGCCACCCAACGCATGAACTTGACAGTAGCAACAAAAGAAAACTCTTCTGCTGTTGCCTGTGCTGGGAATTAACAACTGGGGATGCTGGAGAATCAGCTCCAGTCCCCTGGAAAAGCTGATGTGGCTTTATGTAAGGCACTGCGCAGCTCGGGGGGGTGCATGAGAGAGGCCATGGCTGTTTCAGAGTGGCAGAAATGATGGCAAGTATAAGAGAGATCTGCATAATCGTG
Organism: Ardeotis arabs; assembly: GCA_011801015.1. Classification (NCBI taxonomy): domain Eukaryota; kingdom Metazoa; phylum Chordata; class Aves; order Otidiformes; family Otididae; genus Ardeotis; species Ardeotis arabs. The sequence continues at coordinate 7,647 of JAAGAY010002600.1, read as the reverse complement.
TCTTTTGTTGCTGGCAGACACATGGTCAGGACGTTGTGATGGCTGAACACTTAGCTCTAGAACTATAGGTGCAATATGTGCCTCTCAATGGTCTAGGGAGAAGAACAACTAGAAAATGTGCTTATTCCTCAAAGCATTTAATCTTCCTCAAACAATTTAAAATGTGATTTAAACAGTAGGCTTTCTGGACATTGTGTTTGTGAGCAAAGCCCAAAAAAGCATCTGAACAAATAATTAGTTTTCACTAAAAGAGACGTCCTCAGCTCAATGCTGGAAAAGTAGCAGTCACTGACCTGAGCGCAGAATTTGGGAGGCAGCTTGCGCAGTCGACATTTCTTTATGAGGAGATGACACCAGTTCCTGTGCCAAGCAAGCAGGCGTTTTGGAGCAAGAGCTGCCAAAGGAGCAAAGCTGATGCAAACAGACAGTGACTCATGGGCAGGAAACAGACACCAGCACTCCTGGCCTCGTCCTCTGCAGCATCCCAACAACCCTGGGGTGCCTGCATTTGTTTTCCAGGCTGGAGTGGGAAAGCTCTGCTCCTCTCTGGCTCCACAAGGAGAAGCCACACTCCGACAGGCCCAGCACATGGCACAGGCAAGGCCATGTTTCACCAGCTGTACAGATGCTGCTGGTAAAAGGTCTGGGAATCGGTTTGACAATGCTGACCAGGCTCACGTGCTGCTTGTGCTCCCCTGGCCCCAGCCGGGTGACAGACGGCCCCTCAGAGGGCCAGTGAGGTGAGTGAGAAGGGCTGGAGACGCCTGTGACCTTGGGTTACTGCTGCAAGCACAGCAGCTCACTGCGACTGATGTCAGGGCTCTGAAGCTGAATTTGGTACGAGCTGACCCCCATACCCTCATGTTGGCCTTTAAAGTCTACACAGAGAGTAGCACTGGTCAGTCAAAGCTGGATGATAAATGATCAAGAGATGCTGTGAAATCTTCTCCTGAGCCTTCCAGCCATTGCATCCTGAGGGCTGTCCCACCTTGACCTCTGTATTTGCTGGTGTAAATCACTTCTCAATGCCTGCAGATGGGAGTCCTTTGTAGCAGCAAACTGCTGGAATGCTTCTTGCAGAAATAGCATGTGTCTGAAGATAAAATAAGCCAAAATCTGCTGAATTTTATCTTTCGTTTAAACAACCTTTCCAGCATTTGTGGCTGCAAGAGAAATATTCAAAGAATGATTTGTTGTCATCTTGAGGGCTTGGGTGACTAGAGTTACGGGTTAGGGGAAGGGTGACTTCCAGTGTCCTCCCTAATTATTCTAACTCTGTGCTGTTATACCTGTCACATTGATCACAGGGTGGTTTAAATCTTACGGGGCTGATGTCATGTGGTGGCACAGTGCTCGGCAGGGAAAGAGCACTTCAGAGGTAAATTCTCTGGCGCGGATATGTGAGATGTGGATCTAGGTACTACATCTCCGACAGCAAAGCCCCCCTCACCCCCCCACCCCCCACTAGAGGAGTGATAGTTCTGGTTAAAAAAAAAAAAAATTTGAAATTACAGGAGCCCTGAAAGTTGAGTTTGTAAAACTGAACGAAGGAGAAAGGATAGCAAGTAGGAGAAGCTGGGAGCAGAAACCTCCTGAACCAAGCCTGCCACTGAATTGACCGTAGCACGAAATCATGTATATTTAAAGACCATGGATTCCTGTATATTTAGGCAATATGAAAAGAAAGACTTTTGTATTGATTGGTATGAGTACTTTCAAAAAGTTATAATGCTTAAATATAACTTTTCAAAATAACTATAGTGGCATAAAAATTCCATGCATGCTGGGCATAATTCCTGGGTGGTTAAACACAAATTGCAGCTTGTTTTCCAGCAAGATCTATCGGAAGTTTGGAGGAACCAGAATGTCATAGAGATGTCAAGTATATGTAAGTTTTGTCCTTTCTGCCTTGTGTTTTACTTGTGTAATGTGACAACTTGTTTAAACAGTCTCTTGAGCTTAATGAGTTTTCCTGGATTGTGCAACTATGCAGTATTTTGTTTCAATGCTGGTTTTGCTTAGTGTAGTAGCCTAAAAATAAGAAATAAAACCACTAGTGATGGGACACGTACCATCCTCCCCAGACTTGAAAAGCGTGGCAAAGGTAGGTGATACAAAGATGACCAGACACTTACAGCACTGATAACACTCCAGCCTTCTGCAAGGGCTTGACCTCTACTTCTTAAAGATACCAAAAATCTCTTAATAAACTGTGTGGCAGCCAGATGCATGTTGGAGTAGTACTGTGCCATAAGAAAGCTGAGGTAATTGTTAAAGCTTTCTTATAGAATCATAGAATGGTTAGGGTTGGAAGGGACTTTTAGAGGTCAGCCGGTCCAAACCCCCTGCAAGGAGCAGGGACATCTCCAACCAGATCAGGTTGCCAAGGTCCAACCTGGCCTTGAATGTTTCCAGGGATGGGGCATCTACCACTCTCCGGGCAACCTGTTCCAGTGTTCCACCACCCTCACCGTAAAGAATTTCTTATGTCCACTCTGAATCTACCTCCTTCCATTTTAAAACCATTATCCCTTGTCCTATCACAACAGGCCCTGCTGGAGTTTCTCCCCATCTCTCTTATAAGTAGATCATCACTTGTCCCTTAAATATCACACCCTCTGTTGCCACATCCCAGAATAGGTTTTACCTGTTTCTGCAATGCCAGTGTATTTGTTATTTTCAGACTGCGATCCCCACAGCTCAAGCCTTTATAGCTGTTGCTACTTCCTAAATGGGTATTTCTGATTTCGTACTGGTGGATTAGACTTCCTAAGCAAAGTGTGCCCTTGTTCTTGCAAAATTTCATCTTGTTACTAAATCATTCCTTTGGTTTCTGAGACTCATTTTGAATTCTGGTCTTGTCTTCAGAGTGTGTGAAACTATTCCCAGGCTGATTCATCTGCATGTTTTAACATTGCATGCTCTAATCTTTTTAACAAATTATTAATGCAAGTGTTGAATGGTCCTATGCTAAGAAGAGATCCCTGATTCCACAAAGAAATCATCCCCAGGTTTATCAGGGAGATACTTTGAATGCAAACTCTGAAAAAGTTGTGCTTCCAGCATACAATTAATTTTACCTTGGCAATTCCCTCTTTGTTTAAGAAAAATGGACTAAAATCTTTATTATAGACAGGTTTAACACATCTCTATTTTTTCCCCTTGCCCGCTAGCTAAGTTATCCAGTAAGGAGTATTGGATTCATTTCAAACAGCCTGTTCTTGATTGCCTGCCTTGCTGGCATGAGCAGCTTACCAGTTTACTAAAAGAGAGTGCTTATAAATTGACGGTTTAATCTTTTGTTCCACTGCCTTTCTGCCCTTTGAACTTAAGCTTGCCAATCAAAGAATCACTGCACCATCAGAAAGTTAGGCGTTCGGGATGGTGTTAGAGATTTCTTGGTGATGGTTCGTTAGTTACTTCAAGCATTAAAAGTTTCTTAAGCGTTAAAAGTGCTGGCTGCTTGAGAGTATGTGAACTTTCTTCATCCTGTTCTTCCCCTATTACAACCTATGTTCTTCACATCCTTTTTAAGATGAATACTGGGTCTCAATTAAGCAGAAGGTGAAGATGACATGACACTGTCAGTGTTTGCAATCTGCTGTCTGCTGAAAACAAAAACTGTTGCCAATGTTAGTCCCTGGGTCTGTGTAAGCAAAGAAGATGGTTTGTCAAAACAAAGATGTGGTATGATTTGAACTGCTTGGAAATGTAATGACAGACCGTGGCCATGAGTGCAGCTGTTGCATTTTGGGGGTACACCTAACATTGAGTTAAATTAGAAAGGGGCTCAGGTGGCTTTCAGGAAAGGTCTGAAAGGGCCAGCCAAGGAAGGACACATGATCCTGCAGAAGCTCTCCTGTTACCCTCTGAAGGTTTACAAATAGCTTTGACCCAGTAAAGTGTTTTTGTAGCTTGCTCTCACAGCATCGTGAGGTTTCCTCACCATTCAGCACTTACAACTACACACACTGACCTGGTGTCATCTTGTTCTGATGATTCAAATATTAACCCAAGGAGAAAAAAAAAACTTTTCCACTTTGTATCTGTAAGCTTCATGTTGGACCAGGAACTACCTGTCCTTCTGCAGCTGGCATAAATTCAGCACAAAAACATAAAGCTAACCTAAATTTGTTGCATGTACTAGCTAATGTAAAATATGTGATGGTGTGTAATGCCTGATCAGTATTAAATCTCCACGGGGATGTGATCAGATGTGACGATGCATTATTCTGCTCTCAGTCTGCCTTCACCGCCTCACACGGTGGCAAACTGCAGAGACAGAGGCAGTGCCAGCTCTATATCCTACAGAAAAGGAGATGGTGGGTTCCTGGATCTGCTGCTTTTTCCTGGGCCACAGCCATTAGCACAGCTTGAATAACAGACTCACCCGAACTAAGACCTAAGGTCTGCAACTTCATTGATGAGCTACAGATCCCCCTGTTACCATAAGGTACCTCTGGGACTAGCTGAGTATTGCTGCTGAGCTGTAATTAATAGGATGTTAATTATTACGTTTGGCTAGGAAAGACAAGCATGAGGAACTGTATCCAAGGGGTTCTAGGAGGAGCCAGCTGAAAGAAGGCTGGTTAGGCAACAAGGACACGTTTGGACAGTGGAAGAATAGCCCTCAGCCAGGCTCCCTAACTCTACTTACGTGGTGTAACACAGCCCCGTGGCAGCACATTTCTCTCTGAATTACAGTCTAGGGGAAAGAGGGTGCTACAGCTAAGTGTGTTTCTGGTTGGTGGGCAAGGACTCTCAGCCTGACACTAACATATGAGAAATCCATGTATTTGCATTTAAGAAATTTCAAGAGTTTAGCTTTCCTGAAAAGTGGAAAAATGGAACAACTCAGTGACAGAGTTATTTCTGAATGTCTTTTCTTCTTTCTAGGTCAATTTTAATTTTCTTTGTCCAAATATCTTGAAGAAAAGCAACTGGTGCTCAAATTCTCTGTTTAGTTTTTGCCATCTTTTTGAAACTTCTGCAAAGCAGCTTTTAAGCCCTTGCTGCTGCTGTCTTTAAGAGAGCTACACTTAGTCCAGCAGTAAGAGAAATAGGATAGTTCACAGGGCCTTGGAAAAAAGGACTGGGAATTCATAGGCAAATAAGCATACAGAAAAGGAGAAAGTAAAGAAAGGTAAAGAAGCTCAACATGGAGAACCATAGTGAAAGTAATAACACATATATTCACCAGTAGCAGAGAGGATGCTAGCTACATTTCTGCTTCCATTCATAGAACTGTTGCAGAACTGGGCAAGTGCCGAGTCATTGGCTATATGGCTCATACAAGCAGTTTCACCACGGATCTGAGGGGCAGTAGTTTTTGCAGAGGGTCTTCAGCAACGGCAGGCAAAGTCTCTGAATCGGAGTCTCTCTGTTTTCCTCTCTCTCTCTCTCCCCCTCCTTTTTTTTTTTCTGTTCTGTCTTCCCCCCGTTTTAAAACTGTCTGTAGAGTGAAACCATATAAACTTCTTGTATCCAGAGCATCCTCCAGCAAGTTGTTCCAGAGGTCTACTACGAGTTGGTGAAAAACCACCTCCTTTTGCATGTTCTGAACTTGGAATTAATGTTTCACTTTATGACATCTTATTTTTGTATTTGGAAGAGACAGTGAAGAGTTAATCCCTATTGACTATTTTCCACAAGAAGTACCAGATATTAATGGTGGCTGGCTGGGACTTTATTTCTACTTTCATTCAGTCTTCCACTGCCTCATGCCCTTTCTGCTTCCAAACAGCGACCGCATTTACCTAGTTACTTTGATGAATTAACTAGAGGGACTTCAGCTTGCTTGTGCGGCTTTCAGCAGCCCAGAGTTGCAAGGAAAGAGCACTCCATTAAGGAAGAGTTGTTGCAAGGGTGTGGACATTACTTGGGCTAGCCAGCAGCAAGAATAGTCACAAGTCCTAGGTGATCTTCAAACAACCTCAAGCCAAAGGGAGAAATACTCATTCCTGATAACATGAAACTTGGAGAAACTGGGTAGGAAACAGATGTGTCTGTTCATGACCCTCATGTTGAAAGCCCATGTGAGTAAAAGAGCGTGTGACCTTTATCAAGGTAACACCCTTGGGTAACACAGGAACCTTTCAGAGAGTGATTGTTGTCTCCTGGATCCCCTCTTGACTTTAGCTTCTCTTCTCCCAGTGTCTGAAAATGAGATGCAGAGAGGAGATTGCTGCCTTGCAGTAACAAGTATAACACTTTTTAGGCTGCAGTTTCACACTGCTAAAATGAACAGCTCTTCCTTAATGGAGTGCTCCTGCCTCTTCCTCTCCTCTCTGCTCAGCACTAACCCTTGTTTTTATCCCACTGCAAGCAGGTTTTCAGGGAGTTAAACCTGCAGAATTCTGCTTGCTGCCTTTTTTCAGGGCTAGTTTTTGCTGGTTTAGATTTGTGAACCAGCTCACTCTGCAGTCAGAAGACTCTCAGCGTTGGCAGAACCAGGACTGCCTGTTCCCATGGCACCTGTTAAACCACTGTAACTCATTTTGAAATTAGCAGTGTTAAACGTTAGATGGCACATTTGGATGTATCTTCCTCAGCAGGTATAGGTTATGATTCATGAGGATAATCACAAGCGTTGTCTTTCATTGCTCAAAGTCCTCCTTGTACTGCAGATTCTCCCATGACTGCATGATCCTTTCTTTTGGACCCAGATGCTGCGCAAAATGGAATTACGCATCTTTGTAATCTGAGAGAAAACTGGGAGATGCTGCCAGTTGCCCATACTAAGCCTTCAGCTACACTGTAGCCTTTCTCATCATTGCCTCCACATAGCAGAAATAACTTCCCCAGTTTGGGGACTCTGCATATTGTTGCAGTTTGAGGCGTAGGAGGGGCAGCAGTCACATAAAGCTATGACGTCAGTGGAATCACGCGCAGTATTGTTCCAGGGAAATTTACTCCACGTCAGTAACTAAGCATGAAAAAGAGAAGTTCATCCACATAGAGCTGATGAGTAACAGACACGGGGTATAATTTCACAGTCCACAAGGGGAATGGGTAGGGCTCAAGGCAGCATAGGACTCCAGGTGACAAGTCAGGGAAACGCTAGCAAAAGGGTCATCCTGTCCTCAGGTCAACCTGACCTAGCTGTTATTGCAGGCTAGCTCTTTGTGTAAAGCCAGCTGATCCAGTAGTGCACAAATCTGGCAATGACAGTCACACAGCTGCAACCTCCATCTGTATTAGAAAACTAGTGGTTGTATCTTCAACTTCCAGATGTCTTCTGCATTTTGAATGCCCCTTGGGATAGTCTGTTGCCTTACTGCAATAATCTAGAAGCCAAGCTGTGATTAATTCTGCAGTCACATAAAACAGCGAGGAAGCTCAGCTCTCTACCTCATTGTCGTAGTTCAGCCCGGATCGGGACCAGACTACGCAGTCTCTCTCTCACTCCCCCCACCCTCCGAGAGAACAGGGGGAGATAATAGAAAAAAAACAGCTCGAGGTTTGAGATAAGGACAGGGAGAAATCCCTAAAGTTACCGTCACGGGCAAAACCAGACTCAACTTGGGAAAACTATTCATTTATTACTAAAACTAGCAGGATAATGAGACAGAGAACAAGATAAAAAAACCTCCTCCCCACCCCTCCCTCTTCCCAAGCTTAACATTATCTCTACTACCTTCCCGCCCC
>JAAGAY010002594.1:0-10446 GCA_011801015.1 Ardeotis arabs | reverse complement strand
GAGTAGATCAGTTTCATTTCTCTTTGCACTTTATTTCATGCCCAGAGCCTTTTAAAGAGGCAATTCACCAGTTCTTCCCTGATGGATCTTCCTTCTGCTAAGTTAATTTTTCTCCTTACTTCTTTCCTCTCCCTATGGCCCTTTGAGTTTTCTACTTGCCAAGTCTTAAAGCTCCTTTCTTGCTTTGTGGAATTTAAGGAATTATTTTTATATGGCTATTGCCTTTGAGGTACCTGAAACAGTATTCTCTCTGCCTATTTCTGCATCAGGTCATTTTTGTATTCAGTTCCTTTGGCTCACTTCTGCTGCAAAATGCATAGACTAGGAAGCATCTAATAGAACAGCTGAGGGAAAGAAGTGTTTAGGCTGCTAGGCCAGGTAGAGAATTGTGAGAATCTGATTCTATCTCTGTTATATGTAGGTCATGGAGTTTTGTTTTTCTCCCAGAAGCTGAATATAAGTATATCTTTCTGAAAGATCTCTAATGTCGCTTAAAAAATTGAAGCAGTGGTGTCCATTTCCTATAGTAAGAGCTTTCAAGGTTTTATTGTTCTTGCTGCTAGGAAATTATATCACTGCAAGATGCATTTGTGTGATGTCAATTTCCATTTATTGTTGTCTTCTGTGAGTTAACTTATGAATCTGAAAAAACTTGCTCTTTTTTTTTTTTCCAATCTTTTTCTCCATTTCAGACATCCTAACGAGTCTTAGGGGTGGATATGTATACAAATATATATGTATGTATGCAAAAAAATCACACACTCAACTTTCTCATAATTTGGCTAGACTGAGGTTTTTAAGCTGTATACTAAGAGGCCCCATTTCTTTATCAAGTCAAACAGGAGCCATAAAAATCCTTCCAGTATTCCCAAATAATTTTTGACACCGGGAAAGTCATCATCATTCTTAAGCAGTCAGCTTAGCATAGTGTATACAGGAAAGGCTGTCATTTGTGCTACCTGGTATTCCTACTTTTATACATTTTAGGTCAAATTAGCCTTCTAGACAGCTGAACCACAATAGAAATGCACAGTGGACCCTGATCTGTAGTTCCCAATGTTCTTTTTGGAGACAGTGCTTTCCAGATTACTTTCCCACATGTACATGTTGATTATTTTCTTTGTTCTTATGTGTGGCGTAGCTAGCTATATTACAACGTGTTTTGATAGAACCACAGAATACGGAAGGTAAGGAAGGACCTGAAGAGATCTGTTACATCTATCAAGATGTCCCAGGGAAGAACCAATTATTATATCTAAGCTGTGCATGAGAGGTTTATCTGCCAGTTTTAAAGACTACCAGCGGTCAAGACTCTGCAAGAATCTCCCTTCTCTTCTCAATCTCCTCCTCTTTATGTCAGATGTTTTTGGCTTTACTCCCTGTTCCCAGTCTTTCTTTCGCAGCCATTTTTTCTAGGCATCTGATGACTTTTGTGGTGAGAGTACAGAGGACAGCATTCAGTTCACATCTTTGATATGAGTTGACCAAAACGATGGGGTATTCCTGCAGAGTAGAACAGAGAGATTTGCTTCATCTCTCCTGGAAGCTGAATTATTCTGTATAAATCACATTAAGGTTTTTTTGGCTGTTTTCGTGTTGACCTTATGATGCCATAATCCTTTATAACCTTAACTCTTTTCAAGCAGAGTGTCTCTAGCATCTTGGTTTCCCTTTCCTGTCTTTGTATAGCTGATCATTTCTATCACAGAGTAATAATTTAAATCTCTTCCCTAAGAATTGTATTCCCTTTTTCAGGTGATTCTGGACCATTTCTCCAATTTGTCAGGAATGTTTAGAAGTTCAAGTTTGTCCTCTCAGGTTCCACCAGCCCGTATAAGCTTTGTATTATCAGTTCATTACAAGCTATGAATTGTTGGTTCATTAATGTAACCATTCTCTCAATTCCATAATTCAGATCACCATTCTGGGTGGAACCAGATTTAGGGACATTTGCTATGGAATCCCATGTGCTACGTCTTTTCATGCTGGCAGTGAACCACTGATGGCTGCTCTTTCATCATAAGACAGTTTTGTGTTCATATTGTTGTAGTCTCATCAAGAAAGTGTTTCCTTAGCTTAAAGTCATAATTGTAACATGTACAAGCGTCTTCCCGTCTTCAAACCTACTATCCTGTTGTGAAAGGCAAGTTAGATTTGTTGAGGATCTGTCCTTAATATACATGTCACTGATTTTTGGCTTTCACACAGTCACATATCATCATCTAGGCACTTAGAAACAGTTTTGCTGAATTTCTATTTGTTTTTTTTTTCCTATTATGAGTTTTTTTCAGGAATTAAAATTCAGCTGGCCAAACTGGTTCCTTTTTTATTTCCTCCTTTAAATAAAAACACTGTGTTTCTTGTTTATTTGTTTTTTGATACTTTGCCCATTCTCCATAAATTCTTGAAAATAATGCTAGCCATTTCAGTTAATTTTTCATATATTTAAGGTGAAATGAAAGAAGCCCATTGAATTTCAAAAGTAACTTAAATTCTCTCTAGCCTGACTTTGTCTTCTAGTCTGACAATTTGTGTTTGTGTTGAGTTCTGAGGGTAAAAAGGAAATTGAGATGGTTTTCTCTGAGTAATATTACCTTTTTGTTATTTTCCTTTCCACTTATTATCTCATCTCCGAATTTGAAAATTTTTGCTTTTAATTCCAGGTTAGGAGGACAATAGATGCTGAAATACTGGACCTTCTGAATTTCTGAGTTTTTGGCAGTCTTTTCACCTTTCAGGGCTATGTAAGTGTGTTCCATAATATAGCCATATGTCCATGTGTTGCCTATGTCACAACATCTTGTTAGGTCCTAATTGCATATGTTAGTGGAAATAGCACTGTAGCAAATAATTCAAGTTATTTTTGACCATTAATAATATAGACTAAAATACCATAAGACTCAAGTAAGTTGGTATACTTAAGCTTCAGACCTTCAGTTTTCATATTTAAAGCCCAAAGTTACTTGCATGTGTGTCACACAGAGCTTTTGTTATACCATTGAATTTATTAGGATAAAGAATTTAAATAGAATTTCTGTCTTTATTATAATATACTCCTACAGTGTCGCTTATCAGATCTTAAAGTGCTTACACTTTCACAAGGAAACCACAGCAGTAGCTGTTCCCAGGCTGACTTGACAATACTGCAAGAACGACAGCATACGTTTACATAGTTCTGTCAGTAGTCTGTTTTGCAAATGTTGTTCCATGCATAACCCCGCTCATCAGTAAAATATAAGCTGTTTTGAGCCCTGATGTAAATAAATGCACACTAGCTTATAAAAGCTTCTTATTGATTTGGTTTTCTCTCTTTCTTGTTTAAGCCATTTGTAAACAGTGTTTAAAAAGATACACACGTAGTTTGTGACAGTTTAGCCAAACTAATTTTAAACAATCACTAGCAGTTTAACTACAAATAGTTAAGGCTATAAAAAGACTGCTTTCTCAGTGGATCTAGCCTCCTCTCACAATATAATTATCTGCTGAGCGTAGCAACTTGCATGAATGCTCACTGCTTTGACTCCTGTTAGTTTGGTGAACTCTCTCGTAGAGTAAGAATGAATGCAGTGGTCGTCTAGGATTGAGCAGCATCAGCAAAGCCATTTTAGCTGCTTGTAATCCCATACCGTTTCCAGTTTTATGTGATTGTTAATGATCTGAACAGAGTGATATTGCAAGTATGTATCTAGAATATAACTTGACATTCATTATGGTTGAGTGTCTTCCGGGAGGCGTAGAGCTGGTTTTTTTTTTTTGCATTAAGAGGCAGAGTTTATTAGCTCTGACATGGTGACAACAGTGTCACGGTTATACAGTTTCTGCACTGAAGCTGGCTTGCGTTCAGACACCTTCTCTTGCACTGGCACAGTAAGTGTAGGACTGCACTCTGTAGATGTGCACTTCAGACTTTTGGACCCAAATGAATTTGCAAGCCCAGCTGTACAACTGTATAAAACTTTTTTTAAAAAGCTTTTATGAGCTAAGTATATCTCATATGGAATCACTGAGATATAGTGCAAGGGCAACCAAATAATGCTGCTTGAACACGACTACATTTTAAAGCAGAGGTAAAAGAACTCTCTCAGACATAAACTGTGGAAAAAGAGTTGCCTCTCTTGATGATAAAGTAAGCTTTCAGTTTCAGATAAGTAGAGTGCTTGGGTAAATAAGATCAACATATTTAAAGAGGACAACAATAATAATACATTTATCAGCTATCTGTAGAACGAGATTTTACATTGAATTTGATCACATATGCAGGCTTTTTTCCTTGGCGGATTAGTATACTAATTCATATTACGATTTTACAAACAACAGATTTCAGTCTTTTTCCCTAAGTATTCATTTATTGTTGTTATGTTATGGCAGTTCCTAGAAATTATAGTCATTGACTGGGTTTCCACTGTGGTAACTGCTTTAACATGGTCTTTTCTTTTGCTGCTCTCCAATGAGATTGTAAGCTTTTAGGTAGGAAAAAAAAAAAGTTTCTTTCTAAGACTTTATCTGCATGGGAAATTATTCTGTGTAGATTGAAGTGCCTAAGCATTGCCTCAAATTGAGCCATAATGATGAATAAGCAGCCAGTGTAACAGAGAAGAAAACCTAGCACTGATTGACAAATGAAGGTGGAAGTAGGGCTTATGTGCATGACTACAGCAGCACAGGCACAATGTTTTTATTCAAGGAGTTCTTGAAAGGAGGCAGAAAAGGGCTAGTAAAATTGAGTATAAAGAAATCTCCGGTTTTCCAATAATCTTCTATTCTTGTCCTTACTGTGTGTTTGTACATGCATCCTCTCTCTGGAGCAAATGTTCACAAATTAGTCCGAGGCTCCAGTGGAGGGAGAGGTACTCATCTCAGCCACACCACTGTCTGTCAGAGCTGCACTCAGCATTGTTTCCTCCTTTTTTTCGCTGTGGGATTGACTTTTGTTGTCATGTACATTCAAAGGCAAGCAACCAGTCCTGTCCTTGAGCTACTGTAGGCAGGTGCAGAGCATGCAAGGTGTAGTTGTCCATGGCTGGACATGCTGAATGGTGTCCTACTTGGCTTTCCTAACACAGCCGGGGCATTTTGGAAGATCCATGTAAATGAGCATACCAGCCGTGATATGTATCAAGCTTCTGCCAGTTTAGATTACTTCTTTGGGAACAGACTGGAGGTAACAGCTAAAACAAATTGAACTTATGGGACATTTAAAAGGTCTTTCCTTAATGTCACAGTAGAATGTTCTGTAGAGCCACGTGTTGAAACAAACTGCAGGAAAGAGAGCTAGTGGTCTCTCTGGGTACTTGGTGTGCATCTCTTATTTTCCTTTGGATCAGACTGTGCTCAGGTTGACTCTTTTTAAGGCAGCACTAGCTGTCTTGATTGACAAGAAATGCTGCTTCTGTCAAGTTGAATCACCTTCAGTTTCCTTCCCTTAGCTGTCTGTCTTGTCTCCTTCCCTATGTGCCTGCCTTCACTTTCATAAATTCAAGTGCTTGGAATCTTTTATAGATGCTTACATCTAACCACCTGGCTCAGCTCTAGCTAGAGACCTTTTTTCTTCCCCATCTCATCCTCTTCTTTCTGTCTTTTCATCTAGAAGGTTGTTGGGATCCTCTTCGCCTTCCTATCCATTCAGGTTCGGTGAAAGCTTTTTCCCTTCTACCCTACATTTCCTCCATAATAGAGTTAGAAGTATCCTTTCACACTGACTGTGTAAGACTTCTACAAAAACCTACTATCATCCATCCATCACCATCTCACCCTAGCTAGAGTCTGTACTTCTGCACTTCTGTTTCTCCTCTGCTCCTGAAAACTTGAAAAAACTTCCCACACATTCCTTCCCTTATTCAACTGTGACAGGTTTTTTTAAATCTGAACATCATGTGCTTGTGTAAAGTCTTGCTTGGAGACTCATTGGTCCCGCTTGTGTGTGAATTTTTGTAAGTATATTGAAGGTCCTCAACAAGACTTTTATTAAACAGCTGTGTATTTTTGTTTCATTTTATTGCGTGCATTGAGAGGCTTGCTGATAATCATCTCTATTCTTTGATGAGATGACAGAGCTACTACTGCTGGGTGAAGAAAAAAAATATTTGGGTCTTCCAGGATGTAGGACAGGATTGCTTTCTGTTTCCAGAGTTGATGTAAGTGGGGAATAGGGATATAAATTGTAGTAAATTGCCAGCGAAAGAAACAATGTAAGAGAGCGTAAGTGAAAAGTTCTCTCTGAACTTCAGCTACTGTTAAGGAAGCACAGCGATGGACCTCTCGCTAGGCTTTTCTTACTGCTGTTTTTCAGTGTGGCTTTAAAGGTCTAGTCTCTGGCTTGAGAATGGAGAATAAGATATGAAATGTTAGGAGCTGATTCTCCAATGGATAATCTGTGGATTTGTTGGATCAGCTAGAACTGGACATCCAGAAAAATTACTTTGAGAAGACTTTCTGCCTCCAGTGATGCCAGAGTGAGGGGAATGTAATTCCTCCCTCTTTAAGAGTGTTCATTGCAGCAGTAGTTTGCAGCAGTATGTTAGCCACTGCTTGTTCTCTTCTTCAGTAGCAGAGCGTTGCATAGAACACCTTGTTCCCATCATCTGAGGCAAAGATGAAGTAACTAACTTGTTGTCTGACGTAGTTACCTATCTATCTCTGAAGAAGTAACTTCTCTCCCTGTTAGAGTAGCTAATAGTGGAGGAGAGCAAGAAATGCTCAAAAATTATCAAGAACTGGTGCTAAAGTAGGAGTCAATGGAGATGGCATCTGAGCTCTTGGAAGTGCCCTTCCCAATGGTGTAATACAACTAATTTTATTAGGGAGTAGGAAGAACACTCTTTTAATTTTCTTTCCCCTCCTTATCCTCTGCAAAGCATTGTTCTCAGGTTCAGCAGCAGTAAGATTGTGTGCTGCTGCTTTTTCTAGCAGCTTCACACACACACACACACACACCCCCCCACCCCCAAAAAAAAGTTTACCGCAAAGCAATTGTTCTTTAGAAATTGTAAATCACTCTTTTCTTTATCCTTGTCTCCATGCTTTTCTGTTCACAAATCTGCTGTGGCCATAAAAGAATTGAGAACAATAATGCTTTGAGCCACACTGAAGTTGAAATACCTGCTGTCAGCTGTACTCTTGTCGTGCATTATATTTGATGCGGTTTGCTCCTAGACTTGCATTTGTTTCACTTTATATCTGGGTGAAAAGACAGTTGTAGACACACAGCAACAGCGTAATAAAAGTCTGTCTTAGCAATATATTCTGTGAGAACTAGTAGTATGTTAAATTCTTCAGCAGCTAGAGAAAGAAGATAATTTTTTTTTGTATAACACTGAAGAGTCATTCTCTGTTCACAGATTAATTCAGATAACGGTACCAGGTAAAATTCAGATCTTAATAATAAGGATATTCGGGCACTGTTTAGCTTGGGAGTCATGGCATGTCTGTCATTAGAGGCCTTCAAACAGGTTAGGCAAACATCTGTCAGGATGACAAAGCTGTAGTTGACTCTGCTGAAGCAGGAGTTCAGTCTTGAATAGGCTTTCAAGGGTCCCATCTGTCCTTTTTCTGCAGCTGAGATAATTTTGTAATTTCCTTGTGACTATTTTATAAGGATTCTGTGTGGTATGCTGTACAAATTTTTCACATGTATTTCTCTTAGTGGTCATGGAGATTAAATCGTTGAAGGAAATGTAATAATTTTCTGTCACTTTCATTAGACCTTTCTGTACTCATCAGATAAGCCAGGCAGAGTTCAGGAACTGTATACTGAAGCTAAAGAGCCTCTCACTTTACAAAGTTACTTCAAAATTAGCCAAGCTGTTGGCTAAACCTTTTTATCCCTTGGCTAGCACAGAGGTTTTTTTCTCTGAAATCTCACTTAATCCAGAGCATATATCTCTAAAATAAGTTGTCTGACCAGTATTTCTTCTCCTCCTCTGGTATTTGTAGCAGTGGAGCCTTTGAGGAAACGATTGCTATTTTGATGGGGAAAAAAAAAACAACTAAAAACTTTCAGCAAATGTTCTGAGCTTGTTCTTTCTTTTTTGAATAAAAATAGTGGTGTAGCTGTGATAACAGCAAATCAGACTTGTGGGTAGAGGTAGTGGCTTTTCTTAGATGAGCTCATACAATTGATAGAAGTATATAAGCTTTTAAGCCTGATCTGACATAGAGCTTGCCCACTGTGGTTTTCCAACTACATTAGTTGATTTAATGAAATATATTATTTAAAAATAAACCTTATTTTCTTAGAGGATTCTTTGGTAAATATTCTGCAAATCAGAAATTTCATATTCAGTGATCTTCATATTTACTCCTATGGGGTTTCTGTTCTATAATGCTGCTGCACTTTAAATAATTTCTGATCTAAGTATTATTAATGGAAGACACAGTATGAGGGAGACTAAATGCAGGTAAATAGGATTTACCCTCTTCTAATTTGAGCAGAACTGAGGTTTAGCTGTTTCTCTGCGAGACCACTAGGCAATTGAATCTACCCATTCTTGGTCTTCAGTGACTTTCTGGTAGACCTTGTGAATAACCAAAGGCTTAATTTTCCTGTCAGTTTGACAAGAAGTGAGTAACATCTATTGGTTTAAGCAAGAGGGTACACAAATATTATAACTTATTTCAAAGGGTTTGACCTTTTTTCTTTCAGAATGTAAATTTAGTTTCACTGTCATGTGCAGGGCACTTTAAATAGTATTTCTCTAAAATGCATTTGCGGGGAGAATCTGTCCTGTTCCAGCAGTGTACATTTGTTCAAATAGGGCATCTGAAGTGCCATCAGTTCTTGCCTATAGCAGCAGAACACTTCCTAAGGGAAATGAGTACTTGGAAAGGAAGATTGCTAGGTTTAGAAATAATGTTTAGAAACATTATTCTTCAGAGTAGGGTATGCTAAATTACCACAATAGCAAACCCCTTCTTTGAAAGAATCCTTGTGCTTTCCATAAATTTTCTTTATGGCACATCTGTGGGGGGAGAAAACCCCCAAAAGCCCTATTTATGTGTTTCCAGGCAACAAAGTAAATATTCTTCATAGAATAACCTTAAGTCCCTCAGAAGCTTGTCATATTTGTGTGGCTGTGCTGTGTTTACCCAAGCTGTCTAGGTGAGATCACTTGCTTTGCAGTGTGAGTGGTACATGCCATGCTATTAGCAGCTCTGCTGCACAGAGATCTAGCTATTCATAAATGCCCAAATAGCGTCATGAGGTTACAGTGAGGGAGCCAAACTGCACTTTTTTAGATCATAGTCCTCTAACTACGTGCACTGAAGCAGGGGGCCTGTGAGTAATGCTCTTAAGGAGTTTCAGTGAGGCAGCAGTCTGAGCGCATTCAGATGCAAGGTGTTCTTTCCCTTTTTAAGGTTCACCTCATCTTTTGTAGCCCTGTAGAATAGCAAACCAGTCTGGTTGTCATATAAACAGGAAAGGGCATTAATAAATAGGGAGACTAAGCTAACTTATCTATGTTGATTTTGCAGCCCAAACAGAAATAAGTACCAATAAAACTTCCTTTTTTTTTCAGCAGTAGGAACTGTATAAAAGAGTCATGAGCTTTAAGGAGGGATTGGTTTTGCTATGTTTATTTCCATTTCCTTAATTTGGATTCCCTGGGTATGTCGTCCAGAGTAAGGACTGCAAAATGAATACTCACAAATGCCATTTGAATGACAATATCAGTCTTACTCTGCAGGATATAAAACCATACTTAGAAAATGCAAGGAATAATACTCATGAATGCAGAGAGTATACAGTAACCAGGTAACAACTGTATGAT
Source organism: Ardeotis arabs (assembly GCA_011801015.1). NCBI lineage: Eukaryota > Metazoa > Chordata > Aves > Otidiformes > Otididae > Ardeotis > Ardeotis arabs. The sequence continues at coordinate 679 of JAAGAY010002594.1, read as the reverse complement.
GAAATCTGTTGAAGGAGGCATTCATCAAACAATATTTGTACTAGGGCTTGAGCTTCCTCACCTACATGAAGGTAAGGGAGAGTGAGTAGACTGCTGCTATCATGGTAGTTTGATGCTCTAGCAGACCAGTGGAAATGGAGTTGTGTTGACTTAGAGTAAAACTGCATTTACAAGATTAACTTTGCAGCCATAAGAGTTAGGAAAGCATAACTCCTACATAATTTGGGTGTTTTGCTGTGTTTGTGTAAACCGCACAAGTAAGCCGATTAGCTATTTGAATCTTCCTAGGGCTATTGTATATTGACATTCTTCATTTCCGCCCTAATTTTGCATAGAGGTAGTGTACTCCCAAATATCTGTGGTTTCTTTGTTTCTTAAATGTAACTCAATTTCCCAGTGGAATAGCTGTCCCCTTCTGGAAGTAATATTCTGGCTATGTTTATGTAATGGTTTGTGTAATCCTTCAGAAAAAGCATAGGCTGATAAACATCACAGATAAGTGATTGGAATACGTTTACAACATAGAATCATAGAATGGTTAGGGTTGGAAGGGACCTTCAAAGGTCTTCTAGTCCAACCCCCCTGCAAGGAGCAGGGACATCCCCCACTAGATCAGGTTGCTCAGAGCCCCATCCAGCCTGGCCTTGAATGTTTCCAGGGATGGGGCATCCACCACCTC
>JAAGAY010002593.1:59113-85093 GCA_011801015.1 Ardeotis arabs | reverse complement strand
TCAATGTATTGCAATCTTTTTTAAAAATGGGGTGGGAATAGTTAAAGAAAACTATTTTATGTAAGAACTGACAGAGGGATTTGCTTTGTATAATGCAAGCTGGCTTTAAAAAAGCATTGTAGCAAATTATTCAAGTCAATCATATGTTAATAGTTATGTGCAACCAGACATGCAAAACAATTGTATTTTTTTAAATAAATATTTTTAACAAAGTTTCTGATCTTTTGACTGTTTGTAGCAGTAGAGGAAACTGAAAGTTACAGCTGCAGGGCACTGGACCTTGAGGTAACCTGTCTGTCAGAGGAGCATGGGTTCTCCTGTCGGGGCTGAACAGAGCCAGCGAGGGAGCTGCTGGTGGTGGCAAAAAATGTTATTCTAGCAATAGCATTTATTACATATTATCAATCAGCAAGGACATAAGGTATTTTTCTGTAAAAGCTAGCAGTCCCAGGATTGATATATATGTAACCTGAGTAGGCTTCTTTCAAAATAGACTCCTGTGTTGTATTGTTTTGTGCTCGTTTCCTCTGTACAGGGATAGAGACAATGCTGTTGTGGTGGGAGGGCTCTATTAATGACAGAGTGGGGTTTTTTCCTGCAAAATGGGTCTTGCAGTCCACACTTTCTGAATTCTGGGTATCTCAAGGAGAAGAACAGTGGCATCCGGTGGTGCTAGAGAAGAATTACAGCACGTACTGCACCAGATGTGAGCCAGGAGGGGTCCTGACATCCATGGGTGAGTTAAGCCTGGAATCTAACTGTGCTTACGTCCTAGAGAAGGTAAGACCTACTGAAAACCAGAAATGCTAAAAACAGTTTAATTTAAACAGCTGTTAGATTCAATCTAAGTTTGAAAGCTAGAACTGGTGAAGCTAGTAGCTGATAGTCTTGGCTAGAAGCAGCTTCAGTTACCTGAGTCCAGTCATGGTGAGAATCTAGCAATCAATCAATCACCTTTAATTAAACACTGCTTTATATACACATGTAGATATGTACATCCACATACAGCAGTTAAAGCAAAAAGGACATGTCCAATCACTCGCTGAAGAAATAGATGTAGCTTTACACTCCAAAAAAAAAAAAAAAACCAGTCCTTCCTTCAGAGCCTGGAACAGGGCATGCGTGGGCTATGAGTACCTTACAGAAGGCACCTGGATAATAAGTATTGCACAGATTAAGCAGCTGGAGGCTGGCTCCCAAATACCTCTCTAAGCTTCAACTGGAAGCTAGAAATAAAACCACCCTGAAAAGACACTGCAACTGTAGCATAAAGCAAAAACAAACCGTCACAACTCATTCTTTACTCTATAAAAAAAAAAAAAAAAAGCTAATGGTTGTAATAATCAAGAATCCCTAGCATGCTGAATAAGACACTGTCTTAGTGAACATGGCTGAGACTGTGTAATATACAGGAATCAACTGTGCAAATACAGATAGGGCCTGCTACCACTGTGCACTTGCTGGGGTCTACAACTGTGTAATTTTTTCCCCTTTGGAAGTATACACGGAGGTGACGCATACTTGAGTCAGTGTTGCACAAAAATTAATTCAATTCCAGCATTGTGCTGCAAATTGTAGGGGCTTCTGTATGTTACAGGCCAAAAGACAATCTGTTAAGTCTCCTGACTAAGCCAGGAGATGTTCAGTCTTCCACATGGAACAGAGTGAACCTCTTCCTTCCCACCCTCCATCCTGAAATGGTAAGAAAGTTTGTTTGCAGGAGCACCTGTTCTTCCAGCATCCCCGCCATCTACTGCAGCCTTCCAGACACAGGGTCCGTTGGATGCTTACACTCCTTTTCGGTACACGTGACACGGGCAGCGCAGCGTTCTAGGATGTTTTCTCGATTCTGACTTACCCAATCTAGTGTGCTTTTGATTGCAGAGAACTTGCATGATTCAGTCATTAAATGTGGAATCATCCTTAACTGTAATGCTTAATTGCGCGGTGGTTTATTGCTCGTCTAGGGCTTGGCCGCTGCTTTAGCGCTGGTACTGTCCCGTGTCATCCACTACTGCTGCTTTGTCAGGGGAGGCGGCATCCAGATCTGCAAAAGTGACAGGGGATACTTCAGCCGACAGTACCCATCCTGTCGCGCTTTAAGGGAACGTGCATGAGCTCTCCCAAACATGATGGTGCTGTTCTGTCACCCACCACACCAGTTTGCGTCGCTGGGCGTGGAAGAAAGCCTCCGTTCCCATCACCTGGACAGGTCTTTTGCCAGTCACACATGCTCCTTTCACAAAAGGTATTTGTAAAAGCAAACAGCACATGCAGGCTGAGTCAATACGTAAAGAGAAATCTTTTATCAGTGAGGCTTTTCAAGAGCCTGACAGCTGCCTTTGGAGGGCAGACACACTTGTGCCCTGGATTTTAGCCAGGGAACAGCATAGGGAAGCTCGTGCGGTCCGTACTAGGAGGACTTTAGCTCTGCGGTAGCACAGCACTGCTGTCACACCTAGCATCTATGCGCTGCATCGTTCCTCTGCGATCCACAGCCCATTCCTACTTTTCCCCTTGCTTCTCCAACAGAAAAGACAGCAAACCCTGAGCTGCGCCTGCCAAGGCTCTGTGGGCAAGTCAAAGCAGGAAGAGGGGACAGGAAGCAGCAGTAAAATAAACATTTCCTTGCATTTTGCTGAAGCGCTGCACCCTGGTTGTGTAGTGATGCACATGCTACTCTTCCCCTCATGACAAAGCAGGGCTGAGCGCTGATGCTTTCTTACCTGATGAGGGCTTGGGGTACATCCTGTGGAAAAACAAGAGGAAAGCATAGAAGGTAAAGGCCAGGCCTCCAAAGATCATCCCACAGACCAGGAAACTGTAGCTGCCCTGATCATGTATAATCTGAAATTGGAGGAAAAAAAAAAAAAAACAAGGAACAGACATGTCATCATAGCACTCAAACACCTCATCAGCATGCAGTAAGAGCTTGACTGTTTGACGGCTCAAGGGTTATGCAGATTTCCCTGTAGCTGTCCAAAACCAGGACGAAGGTTTACTTAAAAGTCCCAGGCAGGTTTTAGCGTGCCTTGTCTGCACTTACCGAGCCCACCAGCAGCTGCAGTACCATCTCTCCGATTCCAGCTCCGGTCACCAACACGGTTGTGGCACAGCCTGCAAAGAAACAGTGCAAGGGCTGTTGGCAGGGAACAGGTACAGAGCAGCAGGGGCAGCCGGTAGCTTCTTCACGCGGCTCTTCCCATCCGAGATTTACAATGACTTAGTGTACGTTCCCATCTACTGTGAGAATGCCTCTTCTAGCCTGTGGTAGTGCAGAAAGGTAAAAGTTTAAGCCAAAAAAGTGTCTCCTGTTCGGTCACTTGTCTCTGTTGGCAGGGGTGAGGTTGCTTCTCGCTGGAAGGTTTTCCATCCTTCTGTGTCACTGCGGTTGGCCGAGACCTCCTGTCAGAGCTGGCCAAACGCCAGGAGTTCCAGTTCACTGATGATCTGGATGATGTTTTCAGAACTAGCGCCCTGTAAGCCTCTAAAGCAGACCTTCTTGTCAGTCCCCGAGAGCCCTAAAGCTGCGGGAAGCGAAGAACCAGTCTGGATCCTGCCTGTAAAAGTTATCAGCACCATGAAGGCAGGATTGGTGCAGTCTGGTTTTCGGACTACACGCTTGACCAAACCTTGTATTCAAAAGCAGATCTTTCTCCCAGGTCTCCTAGGCATCCCTGGAGAGGGAAGGAGTTGCTGGGTGGTATCTGAGCTCTTGAGCACCCACCTGCTTTCAGTGCCTGCCAGGCGTCCCCAAATCCCCGCTCACCTTTGTACTGCAGGATGTCCTCGGTGTAGGCCAGCATGCTGGGGAAGGTGCTGCTGAGAAACAGCCCCAGAGAGGCCGTCCCCACAAACAAGAAGACGATGCTGTAGGAGAAAATCAGGAGCAGGAGGAAGGTTAGCAGGACTCCAACCTGTGAACAGCAAACAGAGGCAGCAGGTAAATGCTGAGATGCAGGAGGCTCCAGATTTAATTTTGTAGAAAATAGCCTGGAAAATAAACTATACTGAAAAAAAAAAAAAAAAAAAAAAAATCAGTCTCTGAAAAACTGAACTAGCCAGCCAAATAAAATCCATCTACCTTCGCCGTAAAGAATTTGGTACTTTTTATAACATAACTTGGTACTTAACTCTCAGCTTTATTAGGTAGAGACTTAAGAGAGTATCTGAAAAAATACTTTGCAGCTTTAAATCCAATAGTACTGCTATTTACATGTCTTAATCACTAATAAGTCTTATTCAGCACGTTAAATAATTAACTCCCTCTCAGTAACTGCCCAGAAACCAGCGACAGGAGTAAAGCCAAAGAGCCAGCCCCATTTGAACAAGCTCGCTCTCGCCTCCGGTTTGCGGCGTGCAAGGAACAGCGAAACCATCCGAGATGCTCCGAGCCAGGCACGGCACGGAGTCAGCAGAGGGAGCTCTGCAATACCAGCTCCGGTTCATTTTTAATTGCTTAGGCCCTGATTATGGCTGCGTGCATGTACACAAGAGCAGCGTGGATTCTAAAGGAACTGAATTCAAGTGCAGTTTGCTGTGACGCTGACACGACTGCCGAGAGCTGGGCTGTCTTACTGCACACAGCAACGAGCCTGCGTTGCACAAAGGGTTCAATATTAGTCAAATTAAGTTTTGTCCTTGGATGATCCTACTACCGTTGTCTTTAAGGGGAAGTGAGGCTTCCACTCAAGGCTGGTGGCTACACCCTCTTCTCTCCAAACAGCAGCAGCAGCAGCTAAAGTCATCCCGTGCCCAGGTTTGTTACAGAGCAATCGTGCAGTTCAGACAGGAGACACAGCCAGTAGCGTGCATCGGGGAGATGCACGGGAATATCCATATCATATTCCACCTGACTGCAGCTATTGGTACCCAAATTCTGTTTTTAAAGTGACCAGCAGCAAAAGACATTGGCCCAAATCTTCAAAACATCCCAGCGCAAACTGTCACTCCTGTTCCCTCACCATCCTGTTATATATTCTTGGCCTCGCAATATTAACTGTGAAACTTGCTAACAAAATTACTTCTAGCTTAAATAAATTGTAAATTAACTGCCTTCTCACTTGTTTCTTTTCTCTTTTTTTTTGTAAACGTGAATGGGAACAACTCCCTCTCTGTTGTCTGCCACATCCTCACACCCATCTCTCTCATATATCCTTAACAGGCTCCTTCCTCTTTCTTCCAGTGACTGTTTTATTAACATAAGCCACCTCACATCACGTCAGTTTCTTTGACAGCTACCAAACTCTCTGCCTTCCCTTTCCCAGGGCTAGCACGGGCATTAAATTCCCTGTAAATGCCAGGGAAGACAGACTGCCAAGTAAATAAAGTTGGCAGACATTCACTAGGTGCTTTTCACAAATTTTAACGTTAGATTAACTGAGGAGCAAGCTCAGAAAAGCAGTGCAATCAAATTGTAAGTCTCGTGCATCGGAGTCAGTGACAACGATGCAGATCTACCAATTCTGCCCATCAGACCCCAAACCGGACAGCATCTGGGAGGCGAGCAGAAGAAAAATAGTGAAAACAGCCTTACCACATTGATGAAGACCATAGTGGCCGGCTTCACTCGGTAGGACACGGGGATGGAGATGAGCCTGCCCAGCGTGATGAATCCCCAGAAGAGGCTGGGCAGGTAGCCAGCCACTTTGTGGACTACGGAGAGGGGCTCTTCCACCGCGTAGCTGTACACGAAGCCCGAGTACTCTCCCTGCAGGGAAAGCAGAGGAGCGTGTCACAGTGCTGTCACAACTTACAGGCTTTGCAACTTTAACTTCAACCTGCCCCTCAAATATTCACAATATCACGATAGTGCTGGAGAGGCCCACCTATGGCTTTGCTACCAAATCCATGAACCTTGTCCCCAAGGGTTTGCAGCTGGAGACAGGCTTCCACCAGAAGCAGAACACAGGGCTTAAGCTCTCCTAAAAGGGCAAGACTCAACAGCATTGCTAGGTAAAATGCATGCTAGGCTGTTATCTGGAGAGATGCTCTCTTCCCTAGGGACTGTCTTGTCCTTTTGGAATTGCATAGTGATACCACACCACATTAAGAACCCAGAGTTGATCATCCTTGAAGATGGAGACCCTGGAAGACTCCTGTACCTGGCAGCTGCTTTGTGTAACCCCCAGGACCCTCTGTAATGCCCTTGTAAGACCCAGAAGTATTTTCCCAGGAGGGGACTGAGACAAAAACTGTCAAAAGAAAAAGACCAGCTGCTCACCAGCCAAGAGCAAGCCTCCCTCACCCGGACAGACGCAGTACACACGGCGAACCCCGTGTGACCGCGCCGGCCAGGGACATGCTGCCGGGCCGCTACAGAGACCGCACCATCCCCGCATGCTCTTGCCTTGGATTTTGTGGGCTCGGGAGACCCGTCAAACACAGAGTCATCATTTCTTATGGCATAAAACCAAGCTGTTCTTGCCTCTTGGCTGAAGTGAAAAGAGACCTCCACTACGTACACGTAGACGTCATAACTCCAGCTCTAAACTGGCTAGGTTACTAGCAGTAGCAATCTAGCTGCAACACCACAGAGCCAAGGAGAAGCCACAAAACCCTCCCAAGAAGTGGGGCATGTATCAGCCTGACCAGGATTGGCTTTGAACGAGCTACCTTGGGAACCAGACTGCCCTCAGGTCCAGCCTGCTGCAAGCAGAGCACACGTGCTGGGTTTGGGCTGTTATAAGGGATTTGGAAGGAAGAAAGCTGTACAGCTTTGCTCAGACAAGATCCCTCTGTCAGCTGAACTCACCACAATCCCATCAGTCATGAAGAGAACAAGAGCCCCAGTGATGTGGACTGCGAAGTAGGTGTAAGAAGCCCCTCTGAAGTTTTTGCTTTGGCAGCAGCTAAATAAGTCATCATGACCTGGTGAAAAACAATGCAAAGCAAACTTAGCTGGAACGTCCCCCTGGGGCTGGGTGGGTGCCAGCCCGCCATGGGGATTTGTTTTGGGCTCAGGCTGCAAGACAGAGATTCACAAAGGACGGCGGACAACGTGGAGCACGGCTAACCTCTGCTGGCACAACCTCCTCCTGCACTACCTATAGATCTTCAGAAGGAAGACAAATATGCTTATGGGCTGCTGTCCATGGACTGGGATCCTAGCTCTCCAGGAGAGCTGCTACTGCTTGTACTACAGGTGCTCGTGCTCCTCTTCCCATTTAGGAGCTCCGCATCACTGGCCCCGCTCTTGCAGTCAATAGGAACAAGCCCACAGCACTCAGAGCCCCTCATAGTGCTCAGAGCTCCTCATCCTCCGTCCCATCACACAGGAGAGCCCTGCCCAGGATGGCTCCCGTTCCTCAGATAAATGGTACTTAACCAAACGAGCCAACTTTGGGAAAGAGGGTGATAAACACGCAGCAAAGGGCTGGTGTTGAGGTAACAGCACCTGGAGCCCTGTGCAGGCGAGACAGCTGCTCCCGCACGGCAAAGATGGGATTCTGACTGCTTCCATGGGGAAGGAGGGATTTTACTAGCACAGACCTGTCTGTCAAAGATCACAGCAGGCAGCGGACAGTCTTCCTGCTCCTCTAAGGATTAATCCCAACTGCATTTAAGAGGAAGATGGAGATCTGAAGAACCTGAAGCTCCAGTGGGTTGTATGAAAATGGGCAGCTGGGTCAAGGAAAGAAACCATCCGTGTCTCAGCTGAGGGAAACGCTATCAGATGAGCACAACCTTACCAGACACCAGAGAACCCACTCCGTTAGGGACGCCTGTGATCCTTCCCTGCAGCACCTCACCACATCTCTAACTGTCTCTGCCTTCAAGTATTCCCTAAAATTTCCTTCTATTGTTCAGGTGAAGCCACCTCTTCTGTAATAACACTGAATGCTTCTCCGATAACCCTCAAATACGGTCACTTCTGAGAGTCACTATTTAGCTGAAGAGTTCACTCTGGTAGGTTTCTCTTGGGCAGCAGAGAACAATGTCACTATTGTCCCCAAACCAAGGTGTAGTCATGGGTTCAAGAGCAAACTATTGCTGGAGTTTAACTTCTCCCCTCAAACAAGGGCACCGTCCTTATTCCCCTCAGATCTGTAAAAACCAGCGTTCTGCAGCACGATGACCGCTTTTAAACCGAGCGGCCAGCGGAGCCACCTCAAAACCTGACTGAAAACCAAACAGAAACGAAGGGGCACAGCTTTCACGTGTGCTTAAACGACTCGGGAGCCCGGGTTGAGTTTTAGGACAGCTTGGAGCAAAGCAGCCTGGAGTCCCAACGGCAGGATACTGATCGCTGCTCAGGGGTTACAGCCCCATCTAATTCCACGGCAACTGGGCACCAGATTGTCCATTTGGATTGTTTGGGTGCTTCTGGGTCACGGGTACGCTTCGGAAAGTTTCCTCCTTAGACAATAGTGAGGGATTAAACCCAGAGATGCTCAGAAACCCGGCTTTTTCTCCCCCTGCTCACCCCCCGCTCTTCCAAACCCATACGAGAGGTGCCCCCAGCTCACCTCCTGCTGCACGGGGTCTCTGCACGGCGGTGGAGAGATCGTCCTTCTCCGCGGGCCGTGCCTCCATCGCCAGCTCGTCGGCCGGCAGCAGCGGGTGGCTGCTGCTGTTGAAGCACGGCACCATCCGCTCCTTGTAGAGCAAGAAAAACACCGCGATGGGCACCGGCAGCTGGGGAGGAACAGAGAGGGGCAGGTCAGCACGACGAGCCTCGCACGGAATACAGTCCAGTGCCCTGGGCACGCGGGTCTTTTTGGAAGCCGCATGCAGCATCTATAATGGATGTGCCTGAATTAACCTCCCAGAGCAAGGACGGGCAACAGGGTAAGGAGCCACGGCAGGAGGGATGGAGGCTTTTTAGGAGAGCTAGCAGGGAAATAAAAAAGGTTGAGAGCAAACACTGCCAATCCAGAGCATGGCTGGGGCATCGCCTGACAGACCCTGTGGGCTGGGGACCTTTCATTCACCTGGGATGGGGACAGGGGCACTGGAACAGCAGGCACCTAAATACAAACCTCATGAAGCCCTGTACTGGCCCTTCAAAACCAAAATATTCTGGCTCCCGAGAATTTGGCCACTTCTGCGCAAAGAATAATAATTTTTTAAAAGTAGCTTTTGCCTACGGAGGGCAGAACAGTTTTAATGGGAGCCCTTCTGCAGCTGGAATTCTCTGTGAGGGAAGAGCGAGCTGCTCTAAAATCCGCCCCCCTCCAGCCATTAGCAGAGGTTGCTCAGCATCTCAGAAGAGATGAGCTCACTGTTCCCCGGCCAACGGTGCCGAGCGCCTTCAACCAGCCCCACAGCACGGCCCCTGCTGAGGGATGGAGGGCTGAAGAGCAGCGAGCGTCCAGCCATCGCCTGCCCCGCTGTCTCAGAGACCCCCGTGCACCCCGGGACGGTGTCACACAGGCTCCCGGCACACGACGGTCCCGCCGGCACCGTTCCCCATGGTCAGGGCTCACTGCCCAGTGCTGACACAGCTGGGGACAGTGGGCTGGTACCTGCCCACTGGATCCATCGCACAGCAGCTGCAGCATCGGCTCCCCCAGCACCGTCCTCCCCCGCTGCCACGCGCCTGGGGACGGGCCCGCTCCCTGCGCACACCCACGACTCGGTGGTGCCTCCAAGCCCAGAGGGACTTGCTCTTTTTCATTTTGGAGGAAAAAAACCAGAGAGAAGCAAACGAAGCTGGGTCTGCCTCTCGCCAGCCCTCCCTTCTCCTCCTGCCACAACCAAGCGGTGTTTATTCAGCAACAAACCGGGGGAGAAAGCCAGGAAATCCTAAGTGACAGCTCACCCTCCAGCCGCCAAGCGCTTGTTTGCTACACGTCTGTGAGCAAGTGTGAGCCCTTGCTCCAAATTTCCTGCCTTTTGTTGGCTCGTGGCATGATTTAAATGTATGGAGAATTCCCCCCCGCCCCTCCTCTCTTGCCTGAATTCGTTTATGAGGACTTCATTGTTCTGGGAACAATGGGAAAAGGAACAGTTAGTTCAGTCCCATGGAAGAAAAACTCATTTGCTTGATAGTTCTAATCCTTCCGGAGGTCAGGACCAGATTTTATTCTTCTAAATTGCAGATTTTGCAAAATAAGAAAACCCACGCAGAGTGGCTGGCTGTGCAGATAACGTCTCCAGGCACTTCCAGCCTTAAGGAGTGCTCAGTCCCTACGCAGAAAAGGGCCCCAGCTCCGGACTCCCCTAATTCCCAGTCAAACCATAGCCATGTCCCTGCTCCTCAGACCCTCGTCTCCAAAGCAAGCAGGTCCCTTTTGCTTTATCCAGACGGCACCATCCCGAGGCTGGCGGCGCTCTGAGCGTACGTATGAGTGCTCTGACCCCATCAGCCACGAGCTGCTCGCCAGCGCTGGCTGTTTCTGGTAGGAAATGCCCAAAAACCTTAGGGTCACCAGAAATCAAGTGCAGCCCTCCCCCAGGGGCTGCCACCGCACCAAGGCCAGCTCAGGAAAGCGGGGAGAAGCAAAGGATCGGGCTCAAGGGAAAGCAGGTTCCCAGGGCTCCATCCTGAGCCAGCCCCGTGTCCTGCACACCAGCTGGCAAATGGCCTTGGGGACAGTCACCCGCGGCCACCTGGCCCACGGGAGAGGCCAGCCACAAATCTGGGGTGCGCAGAGGGGACGGGGCATCCACAATCAGAGCTGAACACCAGAGCCCAGCCGAGGCACATTTCACCACGCCAAGGGACAAATCCATCCCGGAGGAGCAGCCTACCCTCAGCACAGGACAAGGACAGCTCGAGGACCGGCCCTTCTGCTGCCCACATGAGCATGGCCACTGTCAGCAGCGTTCAGGTGGGTGCTGAGCCCCTCCTTCCCCGTCTGCAGCTCCCACACGCCCCAACGGGAGAGGTCGGGTGATGATGACGAGCCTCGCTGGCCCCTGGAGCCAGGGCACGTGCCAGGATTCACAGGGGCAGGGCCACCGCGCTTACGACAGGATGGTGCTGCTCTGCCCCTACAGCAGCTTCGGCTGTCGTGGGGCTGACACATCCACTGCCCGGCACGAGGCAAAGAGCCGTCAAAGCCTTCCCACCCTGCGGGGAGCCCAAACGGCGAGAACCAGAGAGGAGCCACGGCCCCTCAAATAAGGACACCGCTCCTCAGAGCATTGCCCAGTCCCCATCTCCCCCCAGCCCTCCTGAGCAGGCAGGAATTTCAGTGCCATAACCATTTGCTCAGGAGACTTCTTCCCAGGATAACTCCGCTTTCAGCGGAAGGCTTTTCATTTTTCCAGGGAGGAGAGGGGCACCCAAGCATCCCGCGGGCTGAAGGGCAACGGCAGCCCCGCTGCTTCCACTCCGGTTGCCGAATCACCGGGGATGCTCTCCTCCCCCGGCAGCTTTTAAACCACTGTTACAAACCCAACAAGTCTCTGCATCACGCAGTTAGGCGTGGGTATAATCCGGGCTCCTTCCCTCCAGCTTCTATTTCGGTCTCTCCCCGCAGCAGCACGGGATTGTTCCCTCCCATTGTATCCAGGCTACTTTTAAGCAACCTAAGCACAATGGAGCGTCCCGCACTTCCCCTGGGAAACCACCTTCCGGACAAACACATCCCTCTCGGAGGAACATTTTCCTCATTTCCAGCCCCTTGGAACGGGCTGGGTGATGACATTTCCGTTCTGTGGGAAACTGAATTTTAAAATATGTTTTTGTTCCAAATCTGGATGAAAAGCCAAAATTTTCTCTTAGAATGAAAAATTTTGGCTGGGAGTCACCCAAGCACTTCATTTTCCTGATGTTGAACCATTTCATGTCACTAAAGCAAAAACATTTTGCTTCAGTAACATCAAAACAACTATCCTGTCAGCTTTACACATCGCGTTTGTACCAAAGTCAAATCGAGACATATCCACTTTAAACAAAGCAAGAAATTGAAATTAATCATTTCAGCTTGTGCCTTGTCAGAATACACACAGCCCTCGGAAAACTGGGATGGAAATGTGTTTTTGACCATTTTATAACAAAACTGCTGGTCCCAGTTTCCATGTCTACAGCTTCCTCATTTCATCCACTTCCCTGGGGTTTTAAATACCAATCATCATCGTCTTTCTCCGGCGTTGACACCTCAAAGAAGGGTCAGCAGTTCTGGGGCTGAGCTGCTCTCCGTGTCTCCAGCCGGTGTCCGGGTTATTTAGTTTAAACAAGGAACCAAGTCAGCTCCCTCCGCGAGGCTTCGGCAACGGGACACGCTGGAGAGCTGCAGGCACGGCACGCATCCGTCTCCCCGCTCCTCCTGTGTTTGTTACCTAACCCTCATCCCAAAAACCAGTCTCCCAGCACCGCGTTGCTAGTGATCCGACACGGTGTGTGCACGCATGCACAAGCCCAGCTCACGACCTGCCGCCCATCAGCAGCTGGGCACAGAGGGGCTCAGTGTGGGGTCCCACCCCGCTCCCAAAACGTCCGTGGGACACTGCTAGGGGGTCCAGCAACCACCCTCCCCTTTGTGCTTTGGATAGCAGACACACCATTGTATTCAAAGCAGATATTAAACACTGCCTTCAAAACTAAATTAGTTTGCTGAAGATTGACTGGCAAAATAGATAACGCTCCGGTGTAATTAAAAGCACATTTCCCACGGCAACACAGAGTCAGAGGTAATTAAAGCCGGCTTCTCCTCCTAGGCAGAGCGCATCCTTTTTGCAAAGAAACTCATTACAGCACCTGCCCAGCTGTTTCGCTTGCCTGTTCTCCTCGCATCAGCAAAATCGCGAGCCTCTGTCTAATGACAGCCCCTGCGTTAGGAGCTGTGTTTTAGTTATTCAGCAAACGGGCTGACCAAGAGCACAGAGAAACCCCTTCCCTTGCCCGGCGCAGACGGAACAGTGGAGGACCAAGGGCTGCTCCTTGGCGTGGGACAGGGAAGAGCACCAGTGCATCCTTAGGCTCTGGCAAGAGGGCAACGGCCAAACCGGCACAGGGAAGGGGCAGCAGGCAGGGAGAGATCCGGGATCACCCTTCGGGTGAGCGAAACACCAGTGGCAGCCCGTTTATAATGGATGCTCTGCCACAGAGGGGACCCCAGGACCCCTGCCAGCAGAAATTCCCACGCACGAAGCACAAGCGAGCATGCTACAGGTTTTGGGCAGAGCTGCCCTGGGCATCAGTCCCGGCACAAACAGCATCACTCGGCGGGCCGACGCTCGCTGCGACAATGCGCTCTGCTCTTATCGCTCCGGATCAACACAGACAATTACACGCACGCTCGCAGGGCTCCTGCTGCCAGGGAAAGGCCAGCGGCAGCTCAGCGAGCTTGGGACGGGCACGACGACGGCCACAGCCCAGCAAGGCTGTGCCAGGGACCAGCTGTATTTAGCCATGCTGGGATTTGGGTATTAACTGGGGGGTGAGGCAAAGACACCCCACAGCCTGCAGGCAAGAGCAGATGCCGGAGATCCGCTTTGGGACTCAGTGGAGAAGGTGGAAGGGCACTAAACCCCTTCTCTCTCACAAAGGAAGGGCCACAGGGCTTTCACATCGGCTGCCAATCTCCAGGGAAACATAACAAACAGGCAGAGACGCCCCAATCAAGCTTTCAGCACCAGTAACTCAGTTCGGCAGCGGGCACCTTGCCATGAATAAAGATGCTGCGACTCGCCCTCCCGCCAAGCCATCCCTGTGCCACCGAGCTCCTCCCCGGACCGGCCACACAGGGAGGAAAACCTCAGGGCTCTGAGCGTAGTTAGCTGGTATAACTCCTGGAGGTACAACCTGCTTCCAGAGAGATCAGACAGTTCCCGCAGGACGGTACGGCAGCCCTATTGCATCTGACAGTGCAGCGACCACTGCCTCAGCTTTGCAGAGTCCTGCCCTAAGCATCTGCTCCTGGCTAGGACACTGGACCAAAACCAAGCCCCTGCTGTGCACCAGCACAACCATCCTCACACCTCCTTCCATCGCCGGGACCACCTAACAGGCACCAACACCCCCCAAACACCACAGCCATCTGCAAAGCCAAGAAGCAGGGATGTCCCCAGGAACAGCCTGGACCGCTCCGGCTGCAGCACTTACGTTGATGAGCGCCATGATCCAGAAGGCGTAGGAGACGCGCGTGACCACCATGCCTTTCATCGGCAGGTCGTAGTGAGACAGGTTGCCTGGATGGTGCGGGACCAGGGACTTGCGGATGTGAGGGAGGTTGCTGGAGGCGTTGGCTGTGGAGTTTGAGAGGATGCAGTTGGTGTCCGAGAGGAAGGGATCAGCTATCAGTGGGCTTAGCAGCGCCCCGAAGCCCACGAAGAAATGGAGGGCCTGCAAAAGATGAGACACGCAAGTTGAGCAGGGGGGTTTACTGCTTTTGTCTGCATGGAGGCTGGCCAAGCCCCTCACTCCTCTTCCTCAGAGGAGGAAGCACGGCCAGAGGGGAGATGTGGGCTCCGTGCTCACCTGCAGGAAGATGGCCGAGTCCTTCTGGTAGATCTTCACCAGCTGCATGTTGGAGATGGTGTCGATGCAACCCATGGCCAGTCCTGCCACAGCCATGACCACTGCCAGGACCACCACATTGTGACACAGAGGGATGATGGCAAAGACCAAGGAGATGGCCAGCGATGAGGCGAAGAGCGCAAACAAGGACTGAGCCAACCTGAGACAGGGAAAAAGGAAAGACGGGACAGAATTACCACCATGAGAGCAGCATCCACACCACAGCCCTGCCTCCCATTTCCAGCCCCAGCTCAGTCAGTGGCATAGGCATCAGCAGGAGACGCGCCCATGGGTGCAGCTCCAGCACACGCTCTTCTCACAAGGCGAGGGAGATGCTACAGGTGTAAGAGGCTAAACCACCACAGGGTGAGGTCTCGAAGAGGCAGATCTTCCACCCAGCTTTTGTGGGGAAGAGCAACCATCCCTTCAAATGCATGTTCTGCAAATTTCAAGGCAGAATAAAGCCCAAGAACCTCCCCCTGTCAACTGGGCCAATCTGGGAACGGAAAGGGACACAGGTATGTGCAAGCGAGGCCACATCGTGACTTTTGAGCAGCTCCAGGGCATTTTTCCCGCAGGGCTGTGTCGCAGGAGCAGGCATGAGAGCTGCTGGGCAATCCCAGTTCTCAGCAGGGAGAGAACTGCTGGCACCCACATCCCCGTGTCATCCTGGACCTGTCTGCACGTCCTGTCCTGCCTTACAGGGAGCACCGGGGAGCCGCTGCTGTTCCCTCTCCGTGCCGTCTGTGCCAGCAGCATCGTCCCTTTCCCCCAGCATGATGGGGCGGGATGCAGCACCACTTCCATTCCCAGTGCAGGTGGCCTGAGAAGCCCGTGGGATGTGCATGGTAGAGCGCAAAGCCGGTGCACGACATCCCGAGCCTGGCGGCAGCGCGGGCAGGCTGCTCTCGGTGCGAGCCAAGCTCTCGCTGGAGAACAGCACCCGGGCTGGCACCGTGCTGCTCCGGAGCTGCCAAGTGGAAAGGCAGGAAGGAAGGAAGGAAACAGGGACCAGACAGCGAAGCACTGAAACCAGCAGAAAGATGGGACTATAAAGCCACAGCAGAGAGCAAGTAGCACAGGCACGTCCCCCTCCCCACCCTGGGCTCCCAAACCCTGGCAGGAGCCCCTTCCCAGGGCCAGCAGCTCGCTGCAATGAGATGCAACTGGAGTCTGCTGCTGGGAGATGTGGGGCACAGCTGTCTGCCCCCAGCAAGGGACTGGCGGTGCACGGGTGCGTCCTCAGCGCAGGCACGTAACCAGCAAGCAAAACACCTTCGTGCTCTGCCCAAAGAGGGAGGAGAAGGCTGGGAGGAGGCAGAGGCTGGAGCATGGCTGCCGGGCACCATGCTGCCAGCCCTCCCGCCCTGCCTGCTCGTCCAGAACAGCCTCGGCCATGTCACTGCGCTCCTGCGTGGCCCTCATTCATCTGCAAACCCCTTGTGCTTACACTTCAACGGCACCAGGGACAAAAACTGGCCAAGGGCACGTCTCCTTTATCCTCCTGCCCAGTGGCACAGACCCGGCTGCACCAGCACCTCGGCATGCTCCCGTCTCCCAGCACGGCCTCGCTCGCCCATCGGCCAGCCCATGCTGGGGGAGGCGATGTTTTGCAAAGCCGTAACTACTCATCTTCCTCCGACAGCAAAATGGTGAGCCAGCGTGGGATTTCTGGGGGAGGGAGGCAGCACGGCGAGATGTGCGCAGTCATGGCAGGAAAAACAGCGAGCGAGCGAGGAGCTGTTCGGAGCCTGGAGAGATGAGGCAGGACTCTCCAGGGTACGGCGGGAGGGAGAGAGGCCGAGGCAGCAGCAGCTGGTGAACGCGAGGCCGGGAGCAACGGGGAGACGCGCACCGAGACATCCCAGAAACGCCTCTTCTCCTCCGCAGCCCTGGCAAAACAGCCACAGCGCTGCTCACGCTTGGCTGGGAAGCACGTTCATTACTAGGGTTAAACATTAATTGCAGATGGTGTTATGTCCTTAAAAAGCATCAAAAAGATCACCTCACTTCTCCCCAACGAGCCAGCCATAAGATGTTAATAGCACGATCACACCCCCTGCAAACACCAGCACCCACAGCCCTGCCGCCCCCTTCCCTGCCTCTGGCCTTAGCGGGGACCAAGAAATCACTGGCTTCCCACGCCAGGTCCCCAGGACGGAGTCAAAGGATGCTGCTCAGAACCGAACAACCAGCGAGGGGATTTCTTTAGAAACAACCTTCTCTGAAAGCATCCTTAAATAGGCACCCCACGACTTTCAGAGGGGTCTTGATGATGCGAAACCAATGCACCCCTCCAAAGGGCTTGAAAAGCAACCCTGATGTTATGCCATGGTCCTGTTCCGGACATCGCTGCCCTCCCCATCACTAACTGATCCCCGTGTCCCCGGCTGAGCGGATGCACAGTGGGCTGTGTTTCAGGAGCACCCAGAGCATGTCCTGGCTCCATCACAAGGCTTGAGGGAAGGTCTGCAGCCCCCCCGGAAGGTTTAGGCCAGTCTCCTATCACAAATTGGGATGGTCAGAGCAAAGCTTCCCCTCCCCTTCCCATCCAATGCATCCAAACCCCCACCTCAGTGTTCCAGTGGTAGCAGGCACTCTTCAAGTGTTTTTCCCCACCCCAGGGAGCATTTTCCAAGTCCCTCGCATCAAGAAGAAACACAATAACAAGGGTAATTCAGAGACTTGCAAACCTGATAATTAAAACCCCGGAGCCCTGAAGGGACGAGGTGAGGACACAGAGGAAAGAGGAAGCATGGATTATCCCACATCCACCTTCAGGTGCCCTTGTGTCCAGCAGCAAGCAGCAGCCAGGTTTGGGGAGCATCGCCTCCCCCGAGCAGCTCCTGCTCCAGTCACTGTGCTCTCTGCTCCCTCAGCCAGAAAAGGCTTTAAGTGTCCTGTGTGCACCAGCCACATCACAGAAACCCTCAGAAGATGGGAGTCTGAAGGGCAGGGAGAGAACAGGGTCACCTGCTCTCAGCTGATGTGCTGCGACGTGCACAGGTGCCTGGGGTAAAGATGAAAGAGAGGTAAAAAGGTCCCATCACCAGCACCCCCAGGTCCCGGTGTGGGTCACCCCTTCGAGCGGAGCCTGCTCAGGGCTCCAGCACAGCCACAGACCCACCAGCCCCCTCCTCTCCCCTGCTAACACCAGTGGGACAGGCTCAGGGCTGACCTGAACGCTGGGAGCAAAAGCAAAAAACACAGGAAGGGGGAAAAAAAAACCAACAACCAAAAAACAACCACACAACCATGCAACCAAAAAAACCCAGAACACAAAAATGCAGTTTCTGAATTAAAAAAAAAAATAAACTGGGGCATGGGTGCTCAGTTACTCTGGAGCTATTGTCACGAAGGTGTGTGGCACAGAGGGAGCGGGACTTTAACTTCACAGTACAAGTTTAAAACCCAACAAAATGCAAAAGGAAAAGGGGAAGGCAAGGGAAGCCGGAGGGAGAGCGGAGGGGATGCAGGTGCCCAGAGCTCACCCAGTGCCAGGGGCTGGGGTGGATTTACCGAAGAGCTCGCATCCCGCTTGGGTTTCTGAGCCCAGGCAGGGCTCAAGCCCTCTCGGCACCCCCGCCCCAGCACCGCTGGCGGGATTTGCGGTCTCACAACGTGTCAGGCACTTCAGAGAACCTAGTCCAGGTAACACCAGGAATCAAGAGCCTTCAGTGTGCTTCACCTGCCTCCTTCCTGAGGGCACCAGCTGCTTCATTCGAGGAGCCTCTACCAACACGACAGCAGCACTTGGGTTTGAGCCAGGGCATCCACTCCACCCAAACCCCAACCCCACTCCTGCAAATACCCCGTGAAAAGCTGTATCCTGCTGCAGAAAGGCTTGTAATCACAACCCATCACCAGTTACCAGAGAGCAGCAGCCCGTCCTGAACCCGAGCGTGAGCCTAAACACCGTGCCCAGCAGCTATGGGGGAGCTGCTCTTCCCACAGCTCCGGCTCCGCGCCTCCCTGCGACCCAGGGAATGGCCCACATGGCAAAGCCGGGTGTCCGGTACACAGCACCACGGGCAACAACTGCGTTTCCGCATCACTTGGGGAAACTCACAATGGCAAACATTCCTCTTCCTTGAAGTCTTGCACAAGAGGGAATTCTGGAGCTAGTTCTGACAGTCCAGGCTCACGCTGTTGCAGGAGGGACGGGTGCCACCATTATGCTCTGTCCTCCCAGTGCTCCAGGACTCCAGCGGGGCCAAGGGAGCAGAGGCAACAACCCAGCATCCAGCAACTTCTCCGGTGAGAGGAACCAAGCCGTTATTTAGGTCCCACCATCCCTTTCTACCACAGAATCCAGTAACAACACTGCTTTCCCTCGCAAGTCCATCACTCAGAGCAGACAGCTCAGACAAATACTTATTTTAATTAAAAGCAAGCATAAAGACTACGTTCCTCTGGCACTAGAAATTAAACACGGCTCGCAGCCAGACCTTGCCTCAGCTGGCTTCCAGGCAGGCAATGCTTTGGGATCCTCTACCAGCAGCCTTCCACCTCCTAACTGGAACAGACGACCTGCCCAGTGCTCCTCCCTGCCCAGCACTGGGACCAGCATAATTTCATTTGTAAACCCACAGCATGGCCCAGAGGTAGAAATCCTTAGCAGGACAGCTCGCTGAAGAGGGGACGGTACAGGAGCTCGCAGAGCGGAACAGTCAATATTCTCATCCAAACCCACAGTCTGTACACGGCACCGCTCCGAGTAACCCCCCACAACGCTCGCGAGCTACAACTATCCAAAACATGCCCTCCCGCAGCCTCCTCACGGGGCTCACAGACACGTCGCAAAAGCCTATCGCTCCAAGAGGCTGCAATCACAAACACGTCCTGCTTCGTACCCACAGCGAGCAGCAAACACGCTCTGTTCCCCGGCGTGCTGCTGCAGAGTTCCAAGTTTGGGAGTCTCGGAGCGCAAAACCCCAAACGGGTCGGAGTCACCGGCCGGCCGAGGGCAGGAGCTCCGGGTAGGAAGCTGGCAGCAGGAAACAATTCTGCATTTTCCTCCGCTGCTCTTTCAAACACGTGAAGCAGACCAGGGGCTGGCAAAGGCGCTGCCCACTGACCCAGTGGTCCGCGATCCACAGCGGACCCAGAGCAAGGCTCCCACATGCCACCCCCATTCCCATCCACCTTCCTCGCCCGGCACAGCTGCTCCTGCTGCTCCACGAAGCCTTTGGGCTCCATCCAGGCAGGGGGAGCGGGACAGTTCAACGCACCAGGACCGTAATTTAACAGGTGCCCTCATGTCACCTTCACTAGCCTACCCTCCACTGTTCACGAGACAAGAGTTTAACAAAATATTTAAAAGCCCATTTTAAAGCAGCGAAGGATTCACGCCAAATTCTCTCGGGCACACGTTAAACATACACATAAATAGATGACGTGTATATCAGAGACACACGTTACATCACTGCCCGAAGAATTAGTGACAATGTAAATAACCAGCTGATTCTCAGCAGAGCAGAGCTGTCACCAAGCCTCAGATCAAACGCCTGTTCGGCGCTCCTGCGAGTTGAGCCATCAGGTATTATTTTAAACACACCCTGGACAGACGGCTCAGCGCAAATCCCCGTTTGGTTCCTGGCTGGCACACGAGGGACACAGCCGAGGCACTGCCTCTGCCCTCATCCCCCACAGCAGCAGGACCACGAGGACCGCCGGCATCTCGCCTTCCTGTGCCCAAACTCCTGGGGGAGCATGACAATACTTCAGTTTCTGACACTGAGGTTATTAAAACAGGCTTCCAACAATATTTTTGCAATCAACAATCAGGTTAAGGCAAACACCCTCCGGGAAGTTCTGGCTGGAACTTCATGCTGAGGCGATCTCTGTCCCGAGCTCCGTGGGTACGGATCTGCGCAGAAGAGGGGAGCAGCCCCAGAGCGGCTTCCACCCCACACCTCCCGAGAAGCCCCTGTCCCTCCAAACCTCTCCAGCCAGAGGGCTGCAGACCCTCCGGGACACGCACGGAAAGCTCCACTCCAGCAGGCTTTTCCCACGCGGATGGCAGCATCCCAGCTCAGCCATGCAAAACCCGCTGGGATAAAAGCAACCCGCTCCCAGCCCGGGAGAAAAAGCTGGGATGGGGGTGGGAGGCTGCGGAGAGAGCCAAGCCCACCCGCGGGAGGTGCGATGAGTTTGCCAGGCGCCTTACGTCCTCTTGAAGACCCCTCCGAGGCAGCTGCCGAGCAGGAGGCAGAACTGCTGGGAGAAGAAGACCCAGGTGATTTGGGAGAGGGAGCTCTGGGTCTGGCAGCGCAGGTCCAGCAGCGTGGGCCCCAGGAAGCCGATGCAGAGGCCGAAGCTGAAGAAGACGCTCCAGTAGGTAAGGGTGGGCTGCAGGTTCCTCCGGAACCGCACCGACACCCGCTCGTCCCACCACATCGTGGGCGGGGGGGGGCGGCCACGGCGATGCGGCTCCCGCGCCGCCCGGCCCCGCAGCCGGTCCTATTCCTGGTCCCGGTCCCCTCCTCCTGTGCAGGATGTGGCTCCGGAGCCCGTGGCACCGCGCCGGGCGCTGGCTCCGCCTCCGGGAACCGGGAACCGCCGGGGCTGCGCGGGGCGGGGCCCCCTCTCCATCTCCCCCAAAAGCCGCCCCGAGGGACCCCGCTCCAGCGCACCCCGCCCGAAGGAGCCCGAGGCCCCCCCCGCACCCATCCATCCCCAGCATCCCCACGAGGTTTGCATCATCTTGCCAAAAGTGGGGCAGCCCCCGGGCGGGACCCCGCTGCGTGGGGGACGAATGGCACTGAACCGCGAGCACAGCCAAGCAAGGAAGCCCAGAAATCCCCCCCCCCTTTCTTTTTTTTCCCTGCTGCTGACCGTCCCTGCGGTCTCCCACACCCGTAAATGGGTGCAACCGTTCCAGACAAATGCAATTAAAGTTGCCCCTTCTCTGGACGAGGAGCACAAGATGGCTGGGGGAGGGGGGTGCGTGTGTTACAGTCGGAGTGGTGGATGCTTACGCAAAAGGTCTCCTCCAGAGGATGGATTTATAAATATTTCACCTACTTTAGCTAGGAAAGGCTAGCAATTTTTAGAACACGCTTTCCAGGCAAACCAGAGTGGATGGAGCTCAGCCATGGCAGAGGGCTGGCCCCAGGCACACACACACATCCCAGGTCCCTTCCCACGCCGGCAGACCCCACACGTGTACTCACACATCCTGTGACCCGTGCCTCAGGAATGCTGCTCCGGGGCTGTACGTGCTCATTTCCACCTGGACATAGCTTAATGTTTAGCTAATCCAAATTGCATCCCAGTCCTTTTTCTTCCCTGTCTGCGGCATCCCCTGGAGTCTTCCCAGAGGAAGGAGAGCAGGATCATGTCCTCCTCCACCACCGAGGTGAACAAAATGATTAGGTAACAGCCCAGCACAGGTGGGCAATAGAACAGGTGGGCAATAGAACCCCTGGGCTGCCAGGCAGCTGAAACCATTCAGCAATCACAGAAACAGCTCAGCTGCCTGGAGGGATGGAGTGATGTTGAGTCCTGTTTTACTGGTGAGGAAACCGAGGGCCAGAAAGGAATGAAGCGCTTTGCTTAGGGACATGGAGTCAACAGCATGGCCGGAAATCGGGTTTTATCATGACATGAGAAATAAACCATCGTGGCTTATTGCCTTAGTAGCCTGCATGGCAGGATGGAGGGGAGGGGGGGGCTGCGAGCCACAGGCTCAGGGTCTCCCTGCCAGGCAGTAACTGGCTTTGAGGGGCCACACCACTGCAGACTGCCCACAAGTGGGGACAGAACAGCACAGGTGAGGCTTGTGACAATAAAGGCCACTGCTGGGGAGGTCATCTCCTGCCCCGCTCTGCCCATACATCTCCTTGTGCACGGAGCTGGAGTTCCCTGAAGAAAGAGCAGATCCGTATCTTCCACACAGCGGGTGCCACACCCCAGGAAAAGGGCTGACACAGCTTTACCCGTGGTTCCCCCAGACCACTTTCTTGATCTTCCCCAACTATAAAATGCCTGAGCAATGCTTTCCCCACCTTTGCAGCTTCACTGCATCCACTGCCGGATGAAAAGGCAGCATCCAGGCACCAGAGGCTGCAAATGCTGGTACAACCTCTATTCCAGCCACAACAGCTGATTCCACTTTGCCAACCAATAGCCTAAATGCCAGTGTACTTGCTGGAATATCAGGCCAGTTTATGGGGGATAACACAAATCATGCAAGATATGCTTGCAAATAAGAAACGAAGCGTAGGTGGGTTAGTCAGCACAAGAACACACAGATCCTTTCTGGCTCCGCGCACTGAAACCCAGCTCCTCATAGAAATGCAAAGCCACAGGACCATCAGGATGTGCGATACCAGAATTAGCTTCACGAGGAGGCACGTCGGGCTGCCTTCCAAACTGAAGTCAATGTTGTACTTGCAATGAATTAAACACCCACATTTTTGCGCTTGCTGCAAACTGCAAAGTGAAATAATGAATGAAGGAACAGCAGAGCCGCGTGATGACAGGCAGCAGCGTCAGTCCGTGCGTGCTGTCGCTACTCAAAAAGATCCCGCAAGCGTTCGAGAAACACCTTCCTTTTGCTTCCTGTGCCCTTGCGCGTTCTCCCTGGGGCAGCAAGAGGCACAGCAGGTTTTTTCACATTATATCAGTTAATCTTTTCAGCTGGTGGAGCAATTCCTTCTTTAACATAACCGGCCCTGCTTTGCAGTGACTGCTCCATAGAGCTTCAACCCAGAAGCCAAATTTTGTTTGGATTTGCCACTGTAATGCTGGCATCACTTCCCTTAGCCCAGTCTCAACACAGTGGGGAAATTAAATTCTAGTTATAGCTTTTCTGAACGTTTCCTCAGGGTGGAACCATGGGCGGGCCTGGGGCTTGGCTCCTTTGAGGCTTTTGCCAGTGTTTGTGTCGGCAGCTGTGGCCGGAGGTCCTGTCAAAGAGCTTTCCCCTCCATCCCCATTTTGCCAAGGGACCACAAAGGGCAAATCTGGGCTGACCCCCTCGGAAATCCCACACGTTACCCCAGTAACCACGCGTGCCGGTGTGATGGGCCAAAGAGTTGCATGTGTGTTTGGAGACGGGAGCACCGATGCCTTCCAACAGCTGTAACAGCCCCCAAAACCCACCACCAAGCAAGCTTGAGCAGATAAGAAAACCACCCAGAATCACCGCACCTTGCTGAGAAAACACGTGATGCTTCTTACAACACAGGGTAAACTCTCCCTACGCTGGTTGAATTATTCTAGGCTGTGTGTAAAGATGCTCAGCAAGCCAGCAGGAATGGGCTGGGCAGCCGGAACGGCAGCACACGAGAGAGGTGTTCACCTCGTGTATTTTGGGGTCAAGAGTTTCAAAACACGCCGTGCGATTTCGCAAGCTTGGCTCTGCTTCTGGGGCAAGCACCTGCTTGAGATCTCGGCCCGGTTATGACAGATCCTGTAACACTTGTCTGAGAGGAGGAAGCGCTCACCTAGATGTTTTCCTACATCCAACAGAAATGATTTGCACACCCACTCCCGTTTAGCTGGAATCCATGTGCTTCCTCCTTTACTGCACTAAAGCTGCAGCAGGGGAGGGCGGGCTGTGATGAAATGGCCTGGCTGAGCCTCCCGAAATGCACCTGTAATTTAATGACACACAAACGATCTGAGGTATCATCAGCAGGTATCATATCTGCTTGGCAGATACGCCAAGAGACACGGGGAGAAATTGGTGGCTCAAGCATCCCCACGGGGTGGAAGGACCCCCCTAAGGGACACGGAGCAGGGAGGTGACAGCTATTTGGGCGGCCGGGAACATCCAGAGTGGAGGATGCAGGCTGCGACTGCTCGTGACATTCCCCCAGACCCAGCACCAGCTGCGAGACTGGAGGAATGAGAGCAGCAGATGGAGGAACTGGTTTGGCAAACAGCTTGTTACTGGGGATCTGCCCACACTACTGCCTGAACGTGACTCAGGCAGGCTGGGCGCTGGCTGGAGGTGCAGCCCGGGGAGGGGGATGAAGGGCATTGCCCCCTTCCCTAAACCAGCTCATGCTGCGGGTCTGGCCCTAAATACCCTGTAGGTCCCCTTGTACCCCATCTCTGGCTCTTCCCTGGACCCGGGTGGCCGTAGCTTCCCCTCAGCACTGATGGGTCAGAAAGCAGGGATGTGTAACAGGGCTCACTGTGTGAATAGCTCAGATCTCAGGGGGGTTTTAGCTCCTGGAGCACTGGAAAACAGGGCTCCCCTGTCCCTTCCCCAGCTCTGCCCTTCAGTTGCTTTGCAACCATGGGCTGGGCACGTCAGCTCTTGGCTTTATTTGCCTGATAGGCTTATGGCAATATTTGTTTAAGGCCTCAGGATCCACGGAAGGGGCCACAGGAACGTTTTCCTATTGCGCACGAGTCTCTGAGGTCTTGTGTTTCAACCCCCTGCAAAGGTCAGGTAGGAGGAAACTCCTTCTGCGCTAAGGTTGTCTCTGGGCATTTACTACAGCCAGCCAAAAAATGCCCTGCTAGCAGGTGGGAAAACGAACGGCGTGCTGGAGCCGCACAGAAAGCAGCTGTGGGGAATGGCTCCGTGCAAAGGAGAAGAAAAGAGATCAGTTACATCCTGTACAAAACTATCCTGTACTTAATAAAGTTTATTGTCCAGTCTTGGTTTTGGAGCGTTCACAACACAACTGTAATAGAAGCCTCAGCAAGAAAATAAGCACATCCACAAAACAGCCCATGTCACACCTGAAATACAAAAATTGAAATATTTTTATAAAACATTCAGACACAAGATTGATAGATGGATACAGTCTTTTATTTTATTTTTTGTACCTTTCCGTTTATTCCAGAAAAACTTCCTATAAAAAAAATCATTGCTTCTTTTGGAATAAATCTTTAAAATCATTTATTTTAAAACGCATCTTTCAGTTGTACAATACTAGTTAAATATATTACCGGTATTCTGCAAATGAATCACACCAGAGAACATTCACAGCATGTGTATCCAGGCTGCTTGGATCTGTTTTTCCTGCTGCAGGACAAGCGCGATGCTGAGGATGCAAGGCAATGAAGAAACCAAAGGTGGGTTTCATGGTGTTTGCGCCCGGACGTCGCTAGCAGGGAGTGCTGAGGGGACACCCAAAGGTGTTTCTTACAAGACTGGAGCGTACAGAGGCAGGACCGCAGCACGGCTTTTGGCAGGCCAGACCGCATCACTTCTGACCCCAGGAATTTCAGGATCGATACCCAACGCCCTTGCAGCACCCGCTCAGCCATCGCCGGCTCCGTGCTCCCAGCAAACCCCGGCTTGCGTGGCGGTGAGACGCCAAATTCCCACTGGTGAAAGCGGAATTTGGCCACGTATGGCCAGGCAGGCTCCCACCTCCAGGTCCGGTCCCTTCCCCGTGCCCCAGGACAGACACTAAAAGCTTTTTTGTTTCATGGAGCAGGTCAGACTCTTTATCTAATGTTTTCCCACCTGCTTGTTCCTAGCCTGCTGCTGGAGCTCTGGGCTCCCATTTTATGCCAGCCTGAAGATAAGTCATGGGAAGAAAACCAAACAAAACATTTGAGAAGCTTGGGAAAATGGCTTTTTTTTTTTTTTTTTTTTT